>JAVTVY010017318.1:0-65616 GCA_036873755.1 Hanleya hanleyi | reverse complement strand
AAATTCAAATATATTACCTATTTTCAAAAAACAAGATCGACATCTCCCTTCTAATTATCGTCCTATATCGCTGCTGAGTTGTGTTTCAAAGATAATGGAAAGAATTATATTCAAACACATCTATAATCATTTCAACTCACACAACCTATTTTATAAGTACCAGTCCGGTTTTCTCCCTGGACATTCAACTGTTTACCAGCTTATTGAAATCTATGATAGTATTTGTAAAGCCCTAGATGAAGGCACAAACTCATGCATGTTTTTTTGTGATATATCTAAAGCCTTCGACACTGTATGGCACAAGGGGTTACTGTTCAAGTTGAAACAATATGGAATTGCAGGTGCATTATTGAATTGGATGAAAAGCTATCTTGAGGATCGATCATCAAAAGTTGTTGTGGGAAATTCAAACTCCAATACACAAAAAGTAAATGCAGGAGTTCCACAGGGTTCCGTATTAGGCCCTTTGTTATTTCTGATATACATTAACGACATAGCGGACAAACTTATAAGTCTTACCAGACTTTTTGCAGATGACTCTTGTTTGCAGTTCACGTCAATTCACATTTGTGATATTGAAAGTGTAGTTAACCGGGATATACAGTCCTTATTGGAATGGTCAAAACAATGGCTTCTGAACTTTAATGCCCTAAAAACCATTTTAATTCTGTTCTCAAATAAGACTTCCCCAACATATCCTAAAATCTATTTTGACCATTGTCTCCTTCAGGCTTCCACCAACCATCGTCACCTAGGCCTGATCCTACAAGACAACTGCAAATGGAGTAGCCACATCAATCACATTATCAATACCGCCTCTCAACGCATTGGAATGATGAGAAAACTGAAATACCAGCTTGGCAGACAGGCATTATCTCAAATATATCTATCATTTGTCAGACCCATGTTAGAATACGGTTCTGTGATCTGGGATGGATGCACATTAGAAGAAGCGGATCGACTAGAAAAACTTCAATTTGCTGCAGCACGAATTGTTTCCGGTCTCCCTGTTTATGCCAGTAGAGAGTCCCTATTGTTAGAAACTGGCTGGGAAACCTTGGCAAATAGACGAAAAATTGCAAAATTGAAAGTAATGTACCAAATTCACAATGGAGAAAGTCCCGACTATATATATAATTTAATGACACCCCAAGTAGGACAAACCACTCCGTACAACTTGAGGAATGACGCAAATTATGCGACACCCCGAACACGTTTAAATATATCCAAAAATTCATTTATCCCGTCAGCTATTCAGGAATGGAACAAACTTAGTTACGATACAAGAAACAAACCATCCATTTCTGCCTTCCACCACTCATTAGCTAAGAAAACTCGTATATCTAAATACAGTTTGATAGGTTCAAGGAAACTTAACATTGTACTAACCCAACTAAGACATCAATGCAGCCAATTGAACGCAGATTTAATGAGAAGGAATTTGTCTATTACATCTAGCTGTAGATGTGGAGAATCAAGAGAGGATGCTTATCACTATTTCTTTATTTGTCCCTTATATAACAATCTAAGGGATGAATTACAAAACGACTTGCCTCCAAACTATAACCTCTAAGATATATTGTCGGGAAACGAGTCATTCACAAATGAAATGAATAATAATATGTGCAAGTCAGTTTTAACATTTATTAAGAACACCTCAAGATTCAATTTGTAGCACGATTACGACGTAGTTACCTCAGCTGAAGGATTAGTATATACTAGTACCCAGTTCTGTTAGAATCCTAGCACGCTACAGTCAAGTTGCCACCATATACTCAATAATCTGTTATAGTTTTTCTCCCCTGTAAGTTGCTAAAAATGCAAATCTAAAACTTATTTCATTTGTGACATGTATATATTCACACAGGTTCAGCCAAAACGTCATTATTTTGTTGTTGTAAACACATGTTATGTATCCATATTTGTAGGGAGAGGGGTGAATAAGTTGATTATAACTTGACCCCAATCCCATGTACTATAATTTGTACAATAAATAAGTTTAAACAAACAAATAATACAACAGAGATAATTTTGTTCCTACTCGGTGCTAAAAAATCCCCAAAAATATTTGTTGCTGCTGTTTGATACTTCATTGTAGTTCTTTCCCACAGAGTGCATGTTGCCTCAGCCTTTACGTTCACTTTAAGAAATCCACTACATTTTTGGTCAATTTTGCTCCACAGTCATTTTTCGAGTTAGTTCAAAGAAATAGTCATATTTTCTTGTGTTCAATGGTGTTTCCCATCTTTCTGAGATGAAATAATGCTCGCTTAATAAGTTAGTGCGTTTTTGATAAATTCAACCTTACAAAAGATTGTCAATATCTCTCACATCCCCCTCCTTCTTAATTTCATTATTTTTCTAGAATTTGTGATTAATAAATCATGATCATTCTAAATCATGCTTTATATTGCAATATGCATACATTTGTATATACACAAGAGAGCAAATAAACAGATACGGACATATATTCCAGGTACGTGAATTATCAGCTGGCTTCGGCAAGTGACTGGAAATGTTCAAATGCTGGTTATGTACAAATGCTGGATATGTGAGTGCACATCAAGAAGGCCATCAGACTCCTAAATAATTTACACGTTCGGCAGTTTTAACAAATTGTATCTCGCTGTTTCCCTAATTGAGTATAGACCTTCATCTTTCGACTGGAAGTAGTTTATTTCAAGCGCTACAACGTGACAAACTTCTTGTCAAAGATTATCCGTCAAAATTTCAATCTGTGCGCGCCTCCACACACGAGTTCCTTATTTCGCTGTTTTCTCTGCCTGCTGAATGCAGTGCTCAGGCCTCGCAAATAGTCCCCCGGCGAGGCATGTTATCGAGCAGTGAATCGAACAAAAATTTGTAGCTGATACCATACTTGCCAGTGGTACCAACGGCTTTCTATTAATCGTTGCAACGAAGGCGGGGAAAAATCGAGAAAATTATTGTCTTTGGCAGAGATTACGTGTAACGGATCGGGACTTCTTTTTATTTAGGAGCCTGTGGCCAGAACAATGGATGAATCTACCAGCGCCGCCAAGATAGCCATTTTCTATTAAGGTACAATTTCTCATATGTGAAAGTGGAAAATCAAGTTGAAGAATACGTTTACCAGAGCATTAACATTTGCTGGAAAATATATATAACAATTTAAGAAGATTGAGAGATTTTCACATTTTTTTGTCAGGTTGAAATTTTCAAAACGGCACTAAATTATTAAGTGCAAATTATTTCATCTCAGAAAGATAGAAAACATAATTAAACACAAGAAAATCTGACTATTTCTTTGAACTAACTCGAAAAAATGACTTTGTGGAGCAAAATTGACCAAAAATGTAGTGGATTTCTCGTAGTAAAATTTGGAAATTGAAGAAATGTAGTGACTGTTCAACTCACGAATAAAGTTGTATCATCTCTTCGTTGAGGGCAAACGAGAATGACCTACTTGAAATTGTTGGGAAATAGAATGCAACACGTGGTCAAACCAACTGAATTGTTCAGAAAAATGGCGATTCATATTTCTTCCTTCTCAGGTGGACTTTTTCCGGCCTCGATGCATTAACTCTTAACACAAAATTGAACACCTGTCAATCAAAGTGAGACAGTCATTCAACATGTTGTTGTTGTTTTGTGTTGTTGTTTTTGTTTTTGGCACATGGTCCGGAGGGTTAATAGCATTTAGGTACGCACACTGATGTTCACCCATTCTCATCGACAAACGCTTTCAGAACACGCGATCGGAATGCAGGACCATTCAGGCGTGATGGCTACTCAACGAAATTCACTATTCTACCATCTTGTCTAAATTTGATGTAATGATCTGTTTTTCCTGAGTTTGACCAAATTATCAAATCTCGTGCGATTTCTCGACAAGAAGGCGACTGAGTATTTAGAGTAAGGCGGCTCAAAAAGTAGATCCCCAGAGAGGTTGACAAAAATGATTTTCTGCAATGAAACTGTCGAATTAGATATTTTGTATGCTAAATATCACCATATTTTACTGAATTATGCCTCTTTTATGTTTATACATGTTATGGACGATATCTTCGACATGCCTCTTTGGGCGTATGAATATTAACATGTGATGGATCACCTTGTTTGGAAAAGAAGCACACTTTCCGACCTGTGTGATTTCAAAGCGCTGAATTCGATTTTCATGTCAACAGATGGACTGAAAAGTACGTATCTAACTGTGTATTTGTGGCAAATTTGAATTTGATGTCTGATACACTGTTATAAATCACACCGTAAAGTCACAGTTAAATGTACTGGCAGAAAAGGTGCCAGTTCATTCAGCTCTAAAATTACGTTGCACCGTATTTTACAATTACCGATTTTTAACAGGCTTTAAACTGTAAAATGTTGCACCGTATTTTATAATTACCGTTTATTGACAGGCATTCAACTGTAAATTAGGTTGGACTGTAATTTACAATTACTGTTTTTTTAACATGCTTTAAACTATAATTATGTGGCACCGTTGTCTACAATTATCGTTTCCGGGGAAACGGAAGTCACTGGAAGGACGATATGGCAATTGCTCGTTCGCGTATTTCAGCTCTTCGTGTTTACAAATGCGGTGACCATAAGTTTCGAAAATAATCACGAAGGAATCTGTGAAGTTATTATACGAATATATGGTTTATAAGTTGGGCACACCTCCAAGTCAAATAAAACCAGAACCAAAATCAAACCATATAATAGTCTGACAATTAACGCTAGCCGCCGCGTCCCTTCCAGTGCGTGCTCTGAAAGTGCTCCGAATGTTGTATCTTGTATCGGATGTTTCCTGCAAATTGGCGTTTCGTGTGCAAAGATATCGATCTCCTTTCAGAGAAAACAGGAATTTTATGTTACGTTTGTGCTCAGTTTACCCATTTCAGTTGATGTCAACTGAAATACCGCAGTTCAATTTACAGATTATTGTGTTTACGATTACATATACTGTAAACTCCTACATACATTTACTGTGAAATAACGGTAATTTATAACAGACTATAGTTTATTTTCTATTGATTTATCTTTATTTCGTTGTGACCTCGAAGGCAAAATGGCGAAACTTCAGCGGTCATTTGTGTTCACGTGCTCAGTCGAATATGCAAATACGGCCACGTGCTTTAGGCGAAATGGATAATTTTGCTCGGTGGATCTCCAAAACTTAGTTGAGACATTTTGTTTATCCTTCTCCTGGCCTATTATAATATTTATTTTCTGAAAGTCGCTTCCAAAATTCTTTGTCATTTCGTTTCATTTTTGCTTCAGGTATTGAAAACATTTGTCCTAAAAAAATATAAATACATTTTTTGTCATTTCATGTCTCACTGTATCATTGGTCATAAAATTTGGTAATTATAATGATGATGGGGCGTTTTTGGAAATTTAGACTTGGCAAAAATTTTCGAAAATCTCGAAGATCCTGATTCCCCTTAATATCTTAGCATCCAAAATATCCGAAATTTTTGTTGAGATATTTCTTCAAAATGTATGCTCCTTGAGCTGAAAGCTTTTACCTGTACTGATACATGTACAACTCTTCATAGAGACCAGATCCATGCACACCTTTCCATGGTCTAAAACATTTTTCTCAGAAACTGAGGATTTGTGCATTGTTATTCCAAACACATTAGAAGTAGCAGCAGAACATGCCATTCTCAATTCTATGGTGGTCTACGAGCAGAGAGACAGGGCGCTATGTAAGAGCACCTGAATTGTATTGTCGAACTCATGGTCATGGGCACAGCGACTAGGTGCAAGATTTATCCGAATCTGGTGTTTTGAGAAATTCTTTTTTTTATAGAAATTTACTTCATTTTTTTTCTCATAATTTACATAAAATAATAATAATGATATATACATAAAATAATAATAATATGTCCATATTAATAATAATAATAATAATAATAATAATAAGAAGAAAAATAAGTATTATTATTTTATGTATATATTTTTTATGGAAAGAATCATAAAAATATAGTAAATTTCGGAGGACAACAGAATTTCGGACAACACCAGTTTTGGACAAATCCAGCACATAGTCCCTGTGGTCATGAGTTAGCACTTTCATGCTATTATACCGGTCTAAATCTACGGGGATATTTACATAAATTAGCAACTTAAAGAGTCCGAGCTGAACTAAAACATATTGCTGCCGGAGGTGATATTTCTGAAGCAATGCCTGGTTGTGTTACATTGTATAATAATTTGAGGAACCTCCACAACGTTTTCTTATCTTTAAGGATCATACCTATTGTATGACCCTTTCAACAAAAATGTTGAGTTACAGCCAAGATATTTCAAGTGCTAAGTATGAATTTCACTTGTTAATCATGGAAATTGTCCCTGCAACAATGTTAGTTCTATGGTGTGTGCAATAGATTTCGTTCGAATATTTCTTACTTTTTGATCTTCATACGGGAAGTTGAAAATCGGACTTCGCCGTTGTCAAGTCGACCAATGTGACTGCCCAGACAAAGCCCTTATAAACTCATGTAACAAGTGTATTGTGTTGCAAATACAGTCTTTTTTATGCTTTCTTTCGGTAGTAAAAATCAGCGTTGTGTAACATGAACTAAATGTACATGATCTAATATAAACAAAAGATTCACTTGGATCTAATCAACAAATCAAAGGAACAACACCATGGATTGTTCACATAGACGCCGCGAGAATCCCTGCAAAACAAACAAGCGTTCTGAGAACCCCAACATCTCGCCTTGCGGGGTCATCCGCCAAAGGTGCAGCACTATTGAAAGCATACATGTAGAGCAAACAATAAGGTCTGGAATAAGTGATGCGGTACAGACAATAATGTCTGGAATAGATTATCTGGTACAGACAATAACATCAGTCCCATGGGGGATTACTGGCAAAAGTTAATCCCATGTAGGATGGATAGGTCAGTGCAGTCGGATTACTGGTACATAGGGCATTCCAGTGTGAGATTACTGCTGGGTGGACCAGTCCCATGTTATTACTGATGGATAGTCCTCTGTGGGATTACTGCTGGATAGTCCAGTCCCAAGTGGGATTACTACCATCACCATCATGGTATGGATGGTAGTGATGGTATGGATGATGGTATGGATGGTATTGATGGTAGTGATGGTATGGATGGTAGTGATGGTATCGATGGTAGTGATGGTAGGAATGGTAGTTATGGTATGGATGGTAGTGATGGTATGGATAGTAGTGATGGTAGAAATTGTAGTGATGGTATGGATGGTAGTGATGGTATAGATGATAGTGATGGTATGGATGGTAGTGATGGCATGGATGGTAGTGATGGTAGGAATGGTAGTGATGGTATGGATGGTAGTGATGGTATGGATGGTAGTGATGGTAGGAATGGTAGTTATGGTATGGATGGTAGTGATGGTAGGAATGGTAGTTATGGTATGGATGGTAGTGATGGTATGGATGGTAGTGATGGTAGGAATGGTAGTTATGGTAGGAATGGTAGTTATGGTATGGATGGTAGTGATGGTATAGATGGTAGTGATGGTATGGATGGTAGTGATGGCATGGATGGTAGTGATGGTATGGATGGTAGTGATGGTATTGATGGTAGTGATGGTATGGATGGTAGTGATGGTAGGAATGGTATGGATGATAGGAATGGTAGTGATGGTATGGATGGTAGTGATGGTATGGATGGTAGTGAAGGTAGGAATGGTATGGATGGTAGTGATGGTATGGATGGTAGGAATGGTAGTGATGGTATGGATGGTATGGATGTGATGGTATGGATGGTATGGATGTGATGGTATGGATGGTAGTGATGGTATGGATGGTAGTGATGGTATGGATGGTAGTGATGGTAGGAATGGTAGTTATGGTATGGATGGTAGTGATGGTATGGATGGTAGTGATGGTATGGATGGTAGTGATGGTATGGATGGTAGTGATGGTGTGGATGGTAGGATGGCATAGATGGTAGTGATGGTATGGATGGTAGTGATGGTATGGATGATAGTGATGGTATGGATGGTAGTGATGGTATGGATGGTAGTGATGGTATGGATGGTAGTGATGGTACGGATGGTAGTGATGGTAGGAATGGTAGTTATGGTATGGATGGTAGTGATGGTATGGATGGTAGTGATGGTATGGATGGTAGTGATGGTAGGAATGGTATGGATGGTAGTGATGGTATGGATGGTAGTGATGGTAGGAATGGTATGGATGGTAGTGATGGTAGCGATGGTATGGATGGTAGTGATGGTATGGATGGTAGGAATGGTAGGAATGGTAGTGATGGTAGGGATGGTATGGATGGTAGTGATGGTATGGATGGTAGTGATGGTAGGAATGGTATGGATGGTAGTGATGGTATGGATGGTAGGAATGGTAGTGATGGCATGGATGGTAGTGATGGTATGGATGGTATGGATAGTAGTGATGGTATGGATGGTAGTCATGGTATGGATGGTAGGAATGGTATGAATGGTAGTTATGGTATGGATGGTAGTGATGGTATGGATGGTAGTGATGGTATGGATGGTAGTGATGGTATGGATGGTAGTGATGGTAGGAATGGTAGTGATGGTATGGATGGTAGTGAGGGTATGGATGGTAGTGATGGTAGGAATGGTAGTGATGGTATGGATGGTAGGAATGGTAATGATGGTATGGATGGTAGTGATGGCATGGATGGTAGTGATGGTATGGATGGTAGTGATGGTAGGGATGGTAGTGATGGTATGGATGGTAGTGATGGTATGGATGGTAGTGATGGTAGGAATGGTATGGATGGTATGGATGGTAGTGATGGTATGGATGGTATGAATGGTAGTGATGGTATGGATGGTAGTGATGGTATGGATAGTAGTGATGGTATGGATGGTAGTGATGGTATGGATGGTAGGAATGGTATGAATGGTAGTGATGGTATGGATGGTATGGATAGTAGTGATGGTATGGATGGTAGTGATGGTATGGATGGTAGGGATGGTATGGATGGTAGTGATGGTATGGATGGTAGTGATGGTAGGAATGGTAGCGATGGTATGGATGGTAGTGATGGTATGGATGGTAGTGATGGTATGGATGGTAGTGATGGTAGGAATGGTAGTGATGGTATGGATGGTAGGAATGGTAATGATAGTATGGATGGTAGTGATGGCATGGATGGTAGTGATGGTATGGATGGTAGTGATGGTAGGAATGGTAGCGATGGTAGTGATGGTATGGATGGTAGTGATGGTATGGATGGTAGTGATGGTAGGAATGGTAGTGATGGTATGCATGGTAGGAATGGTAATGATGGTATGGATGGTAGTGATGGTAGTGATGGTATGGATGGTAGTGATGATATGGATGGTAGTGATGGTAGGAATGGTATGGATGGTAGTGATGGTATGGATGGTAGTGATGGTAGGAATGGTAGTGATAGTATGGATGGTAGTGATGGTATGGATGGTATCACAGGTACATCTTTTAATCATAAGAAACCTGTGTACCAAGTTTCATAATCATTCAATGACAGCTGACAACTGCAGCAAACTGTGGTGTACAGATGTACATGTGCACTTCGGCTAAACGCAAAACTCAATCAGTTGCCATAATTTGGAGAAAAATTAATATTTCATCTCAAAAATAGCACATATAAATCCTCCAATCATAAGAAACATTTGTACCAAGTTTCGTAATCATCCAATGAGAGCTGACAACTGCAGCAAACTTATCATGTACATGTGTATGTATACATGTAGAGGCCTACATGTACAATTTACCTAAACAGAAAACTCTTCATTTGCCATAATTTGGAGAAAAATTAATATTTCTTGTCAAAAATAGCACAGGTACATCCTCTAATCATAAGAAACATGTGTACCAAGTTTCATAATCATCCAATGACAGCTGACAACTGGAGCAAAATTACCATGTAGATGTATATGTATACATGTAGAGGCCTGTATGTACAATTTACCTAAACAGAAAACATTTGTACCAAGTTTCGTAATCATCCAATGAGAGCTGACAACTGCAGCAAACTTATCATGTACATGTATACATGTAGAGGCCTACATGTACAATTTACCTAAACAGAAAACTCTTCATTTGCCATAATTTTGAGAAAAATTAATATTTCTTCTCAAAAATAGCACAGGTACATCCTCTTATCATAAGAAACATGTGTACCAAGTTTCATAATCATCCAATGACAGCTGACAACTGGAGCAAACTTACCATGGACATGTATATGTACAATTTACCTAAACAGAAAACTCTTCATTTATCATAATTTGGAGAAAAATTAATATTTCTTGTCAAAAATAGCACAGGTACATCCTCTAATCATAAGAAACATGTGTACCAAGTTTCATAATCATCCAATGACAGCTGACAACTGGAGCAAAGTTACCATGTAGATGTATATGTATACATGTAGAGGCCTACATGTACAATTTACCTAAACAGAAAACTCTTCATTTGCCATAATTTTGAGAAAAATTAATATTTCTTCTCAAAAATAGCACAGGTACATCCTCTTATCATAAGAAACATGTATACCAAGTTTCATAATCATCCAATGACAGCTGACAACTGCAAGAAACTTTCCAAGTACAGATGTACATGTGCACTTCAGCTAAACGCAAAACTCATTCATAGGGATTTTAACATTAGAGTACCCCAGGGGTAGTACCCCCAGGTGGCATACCCACCCCCCATATTTTTTATATTTTTTTTATATTTTTCTAATTTTTCTAGATTTTTTTTTAACTTGCTAAACCAAAAACCCATTCATTTCCAGGCAGGGGACACCGACACCGACACCGACACCGACGACGACATCCTCTTTCCCCCTCTCACAATATCTCCCCTTTACTTCGTAAGGCGAGATAAAAAATGAAATGAACAAGGGAGAGGCGCCTAACCATTGAGAGGGTCATAACTAGGCAACGATTTGGTGTAAGACTCACGAAATATAATTGACAAAGGATCTGCTGCAAGTTGTTTTGTCAGTCTTTTGTCCAGGATATTACCTTTTCAATGGGAGGTCTTACACCAAAGCCTTGCCCATAACTAATTCTCCCACATGTCGTACGGAGGGTCCAATCAATGGGCCCACATGTCATACAAACTAAAAAAAAAATTATTTCTATAAATTATTCATGCAGTAAGTTGATAGCTGAATTGTGTAAATTCGGCAGTGTATTTCAAGCAATTTCAATTCTCTTTTCAAGCATGTCTAATCCAAATTAACATCTAGATCCATCTGTTGTTGCCCAGAATCTTTGTTATGATCACTTTGTACTAGAAACACTTAGTGCCCTCAATTACTTATATCATCAATTCAAATATTCGGGTCCAAGCTCCTGTGGTTGTACACCTACGACAATATGCTTGTATGATATATGAATGCATTACGTTTATAAATACAACAGATACACAGGTCACGTTAGTGACGGAACGAATAACAGTTGGAGGTGTGAAATAAATATTTGTTTCCCAATTCCAGACTCCATTTGGAAAGATTTGTCAATGTGTGGGTATCGCCACAAGATTTCGCTTTTGAAAAAAAAAAATATATATTGAAAACCTCCAATTACCATACCAATAATACTCTGTTTTCACTTTTTTTAAACTAGGCGTTTTTGTTGGACACTTTTCCCTCATCACGGGGTAACCCAAGCACACCGATCACAGTGGCAGCTAATTGCCTGAAAGGTTCCCATTATTGGGGCGATTTGTTGAAGGAATTACAAAGGATATGGTAGGATAAGGCGGGATTTTGGCCTTTTCGTGGTGCGGTTGAAATCGAAACAAAATAAAATGTCCTATAAATAATTGTGTTTTAATGTAACGACAAAAGAAAATCTATGTACACAATATGTAAGTTCTAGCTCGTTTGCGTTATGATTGTAGTTATGACATGAAACTGAAATCCGCATCATGTGCTATTTCGTGAGAAATAGGTCAAACTCGATTCATTTAAATGCACATTAGATATGCCCCTTGGACCAACACGCCATTTAACTTGGTGATGTGCTGTGGCATTATATCTCCACTGATGGGAAATCTTTTTGGTCCAAGGAGTCCTTCGTGTCTTAATGTGCCTTTAAATGGCCCGATTTACACCCTTTTTTCACGAAATAGCACATACTGCGGATTTCAATTTCATGTCATGACTACACTGCTAAGGCAATCGAGCTAGACCTTTTACATATTGTGTACATACATTTTCTCTTGTCGTTACATTAAAACACAATTATTTTGATTTTAACCGCACCACGTATAGGCCAAAATCCCGCCTTATTGTCCCATCTCCTTTCTCTCTGTTGTTCGATACCAAGCTGGTATTTCTCCATTATATTTCAAAGATAATTTCATGAAAAAGATACTAACCTGAACTACCTCGACATTTCTGTTGCAAATAAATTCTCCTCACCACATAGCCCGCTTAACAGTTCCATCTTTGATCGTATCTTGAAATTTTTTACGATCTAATAGTCAGAGTATACCTTGCCTGGACTCCCATGACAAATAAAAGACTCATACAGGCAAAATTACACATACAACAAAACATGCATGCCACATATACACGTAAACTTCTTCCTTGTGCAATATACATGTACTAGGCCCAAGCGTAAGTGAATGGTCTATTGTTGGGGTAGACCAATGAAGGACAAGAGAGATAAACTGTGAAACAAGAGCCAAGGAACTTATGTCGATATCGCTATGCTTTTGCTTTGTTTTACAATTCATGACAAGCGAAAGGAAACAATTTGTTCAAAATTGTAAAAATATCTGTATGCCAGAAGTAAATTTTGATTATAAGGGAAACTATGCGGGGTCAAAAAGATCAACAAGTGTCAAACAATATAGTACTGGACCACTATTTTCCCCATGTAGGGGAAAATATTAACCACATCATTTTCAATATTAACTTTTAATTTAATATTCCTGTATGTTTCAGGCGAATTTGTCTTCATATACATTATCACTACGGTTTGACACTTGTAGATCAATTCGACGTTGCATTTGAGGTTCTTAATTAACTGCCGTAACCTCGATTCTCACGGCCATTGAATACATTTACGTAACAAAAATTGTAAATATATATTTTTTCCATATTTCTTTTCTCAATATCTAGATTGATAAGTGGGTGAATTTTCATGACCATCCTCCAAGCCATTGGGAAGAAAGAGCCAAAAGTCTGGCAAAGGGGTTAATCAGATTTCGGGCATAATTTCCTTGATAAATGAAATGTAACAACTGGACAAGTAAGCCCTCAAACATGGGTACTGTGGCATGTATGAAATATAAAAACATATGCATGACCCGTATTTGTTTTTACGGAATTTGGTGTTTCGAAAAACATTATCTCACCTTTCGAAGAAACTTTGTGTACTGGTACATAAAATCATTGGAAAAGTTTACAAACATTTATAACCACCCGTTTATTAAAATATCAACAATTATCCACGACGTTTAAATCATAGGCTTGCGGGAACGTGATTATTTCAAGATATTTATAAGAGAAACTGTATCTACATGATTTAAAGCAGGAAATACATCTTGTAAGATATATCTCTACTCCCAGTAGTATATAGAGCGCAAATTCCCGCACATTTTTGCTCGCCCAGAGTTATCTGCCCCTGATTCGGTGGCATGACTTGGCGATGACGTCACGGATGACGTCACATCCGGGTCAAATGTCACTTCCGGGTCAAAGAAAACGTTCGGGTCAGAAGTTACTTCCGGTCACGTGTGGGCCCGGCAGGAGTTATCTGCCCCTAAATAAGATCGTACGCTTCAGTTATTTCAATGTTAAACCTAATGGGCAACCAACGCATGGAAATTTGCGGTATGGGGTGTGGAACCTTGTTTTCTCCGTCTCGCCATCTAGAACACAATGGGAGAGGTCTCGTGACCATTGACTGACTTTTGTTGAAAAAGTCTGATGACGCATGCGTAATGTATAGGCAGACCCGAGGTGGACATTTTGGGGTCGAGGCGGGCCCATATTGGTCCGAATGGATCGTGTTATGTATCAAAGTGAAGCACTCATGGGGACCCATCCAACTGGATGGGGTGAGTGAGTGAGTGAATAGGGTTTAACGTCGCTTTCAACATTTTTTCAGCTATATCACGACGGGGAAGGGAGGGGAGGGGGAGGGGTACCTACTTGTAACAGAGCAGATCTAATGCTGCCATTTTATAGTGCTGTCCCACTGAAATATCATGCCGTAGGCAGACATGACACCCCACTCAGTCACATTATACTGACACCGAGCGAACCAGTCCTTGTTCTATCCTCTTAATGCTGAGCGTAAGCGAGGGAGCAACAAGTTCCATTTTTCAAGTCTTAGGTATGACCCGGCCTGGGATCGAACCCAGTACCTACCGCTTACGAGGCCGACGCTCTGACCATTAGACCACCGCAGTGCGGTTCCCAACTGGATGGGTGAGACGTAGAATTAAGGCTATGGCGCGCATGCACAGTCAGGGAATCACGGGAAAAAGGTCATTGGAATGGACGTTTGGGGGTCGAGGTGGAGCAATATTGATCCGAATGAGTCGTGTGGAGTATCACTTCGAAGCAGTCGTGAAGGAGCATCCCAGCTACACCCATGTGCAGTGACAGTAGAAATACGGTGCGCATGCGCAGGCAGGGAATTGTGGAAAAAATGGCACTGGGTGGACTTTTTGAGTTCGAGGTGGGCCAGTAGTGTGCGTACTGGGTCGTATGGGGCATCCATGTGAAGCACCCCTCCAGGCCGATCAAGTCATGAGTGGGTGCATGTAAAACTTTCCCAGGAAATAACCCGGAAGCACGGACTTCACCGCTAAACTTTTGGAAAACCTCTATCAGCCAGATCTAGACGGGCTAATATCGGTCCCTAGCGGATCGTGGTCTGCCCAGAGATGCAGAGTGGGTTTGTTCCAAAATTGTAAAAAGTGGAACACGAATTTACACCACCACGTGGGGAAAAGACACATATATAGTAGACAAAGTGCAGCCTCGCTCAGGTGCGCCATTGAGACATGGCTACATTTACCCCCAAAGCGGGGCGACTCGTGGACCCTGGAGTGCATTTCGAACTCATAAACTCTGGCATACTGGTGACGTGGGTTGGTCTACCATGGTAGATTTACCTGCTCCCTTCTGGGTACAAACGTTTTTGTCTAAAAGAGTGAGAGAGTGAGTGAGGCGTGCCCAACGCTAGTCTTAACACAGTGACGCACTAACGATGTTGCATGAGTGGTCATATGAAGTCGTTTGTAAACGAATAGCCTCGGGCTGTATCCAAACATAAGAGATATCCTGTTGAAGCTCTTTTCGGGTAGAACCAGACTGGTGGTGATACGCGTGCATGCGCAATGAGGAGTAATAGAGAAAGGGGAGAGATGGACTGGGCAAAACGTGTAAAATAATTCCGAAAGCGGTATGTTCAGGATAATAAATATTTTGGACTAAATTTAAAGGTGAAATGCAAAGGTTTTCGTATTTTCCTTTTTATAATCTTCTGGACTAGTTAATGATGGAAATATCAGCCTATCTACTTCGTTTGGTTTTATTTGAAGTATTTTGTCTCCTGGTAGCTTTTGAAAAGTGTGTCAAGGTTGGTATATCAAGCCTGGCCGATTTTAGAAATGAAATCCGCATCGCTTATCTGCTCTTGTTTGACGCTGGTTTGACGTCGTAGACGTTGACGTTGACGCGAGCGGACGTGTTTTTGACGTGTTTTTGACTGCTCCGGTAAATCATCGATTTCAAGATTGATTGAATTGGATTGATTGAATTGGATTTCTCTACGGCAATTACGGATCCAGATACGAGTGAGCTTATTCGGATTGAATTTGGAATTTGGAATTGTTTCCTGAACTGTTTGGAGGAGCACTGGATTACACTCAGTTACTGGATTGCTGAATTACTGAATTACTAAATCACCGGCGTACATCCCGTGAAAACTACATATCGATTTGGACGGAATAAGAGTAAGTTTACTGGAATTCTTTGTATGAACAGATTGCTGAATTGCTATAGTATATTAGCTCAGCTGTTCACACTCTATCAACCAAGGCCTTTTCAAATTGAAATCACAACACCGTTGTAGACAACATCGTACAAGGAGCCATCTATTCAAGTTAAGGAAAAGCACATTTATTCATTAGAACGTATGTATCCAAAGTATTTAATTTCGGCGTATTGGATTTACTACATTTGCGGTGACATTGATACTTAATTCGAATTTTGAATTCAAAGAAATCAACTGTCAACAATAAACGCAACATTACAGCACGGAGCTAATGTCGAACTTGTGACGTAATATACAACGTTCCAGAAAAGGAAGTAAAGTTATCTTAACGTCATCAATATTCTATTCTATTCTATTCAACGTCACAAACAACAACGTCACCGTCATCAAGTCATAACAAGGCTGATAATAATGGCGGACTGTTTTCAAATGTGCTAAAAAACTACCTAAGTTCCACGGATTTATCGCTATCCCTATATCATCAATTATCGCCGTTCAACTAAAAGGTAAAAATGGAGGGAAAAAACAAGAAAAAGGACATCTATGCTGTTGCAAAGGGCCGGAAAATCGGCATTTTCCCAGACTGGGGATCTTGTGAATCAGCTACTAAAGGATTTAGAGGTAGTCTTTTTAAGAAATTCTCCTCCCAAAATGAAGCTATGTTATACCTTCATGAAAGTGGTATTTGTTGCCAAAACATCTCAATCTACAACACCAGTGGTGAAGCGGTTCCTTTCACGGCCTCTATATTTTCCGTAAATCAGTGTACAATCTGTGATGCTGATAGCAAAATCAAATCTGTCCCAGACTCAGAAGAGACATGTGTTCTCACTGTGGTTGCAGAAAGCTCAAATGACAACGTTGACAATTCTGATTCAAAAAAGTCTACACAAAAGTCAAATGGTACTGAAATGAACAACGTGTGCAATCGTTGCCAAGGTGCAGACAATTCCCTTATGATTCGGTGTAGTAAGTGCTATCATTGGATCCATTATTCCTGTACCAAACTTCCAGTATACCAGATTGCTGCATTGGCTAGTTCTAACCGGAAATATTCTTGTGAAACTTGTACTGAGATACCAGAGTGGCTCAGTTCGGCATTTCGTGCTTCAGATATTTCCCTACATCCCCAGTTATGTCCAGTATCAGAGAAATCAGTGGAAGGATCATTTGTAAGCAAGCTGGATGAAAAACTTGATGATATTCTTCACCGCCTAGATAATTTAACGTCATCCCATGATGACCTGCATCAGATGGTTACATCTATTGCTTCGTCACAAAGTACTCTGGCAGCTCAAGTCAACGATGTGTTGTCAACAAAAGATGCCTCTACAGCTAGTGCCAATCTATCTACAGAAGTTAAAACCCACACGACTGAGTGCATGAATACATTTACAGAAAAACTTGTAACAGTGATAGAAGATTCTGGCATTAAATCTCATACATCTGGGTGCATTCATTCATTGGAGGAAAAAGTAATAACAGCCATAGAGAATTCTGACAAATCACAGAAAGACGAAGTAGTGGCAAACTTAAGGTCATGTCTGGACGAGGAAACGACTAGGCGAGTACAGGCTGACTCACAGCTTAAAGTGTACAGTCGAGAGAACGAACAGCTGAGATATGAGGTAAAAACTTCAAAACAGCTTGAGTCAGTGGAACAACACCTCAAATCTCATCACGATTCAAACAACAGACTAAAATCTCAACTGGAAACCAGTATTGGTAAAGTTAACAATATGCAGGCCCTACTTCAGGATACAATTGTGCCTTCAATAAAAGAGAGCCAGAAAGTAGGTACAGAAACCCAAAATGTGGTGATCAAGTTGAGCAAACAAGTAGACCAAAGGCATGCTCGTGTCAGATCCCCATCTCCGGTCCGCCATTCTAATACTGATCGCGGTTCAAACACTATCAAAAAGGTACTTCTTATCGGTCATTCACAAATTCGGGATATACATGAGGAGCGATTAACCAGAGAGTGTGTCGTAACAAAACGGACGGCTTACACAATTGGTGAAGCAAGAGAGGTTGTTGAATCGGAAAAGCGATTCTATGATACTGTGGTGTTACACCTGATAACTAACGATGTGAAGGTATCCAACAGTGACAAATGTGTGAAGGAAATGTCAAGTCTAGTTGACTTAGTGCTGAGGTTATGGCCAAATACTAAAGTTGTCTTGTCACTGGCTGTGAGTCGAGGTGATAATGAACAATTAAACAGAAAGACTTATGAAACAAACATCAGCCTTCAACACAGATACCTAAATCAGGATAATATTATAATCTGTGACAACACAAACCTCTCCACAAGAGGCCAGCCCAACTGGAAATTTCTACAAGATGACGGGGTGCATATGTCTATCCAAGGCACAAAAGTCCTTGCTGCAAACCTAAAGACTGCCATCCACCACAGCCAGTCCATTGTGATGCCCCAAAGGCCTACAAGACAAGATTATCGTAGCCATGACGATCAGTTTGATTCCGGTGTACATAATGCTTGGGGCGGTAATCAACGCAGATATGGCTGGTCTGGTCAACAGAGTCGTAACCAGCGCGCTAACGATATACATGCTGACAGGTTCCGGAGTAATCGCTACTCCGTTCTAAGAGTACAACACCCCTCCAGAGAGTATTCTAGTGAGGAGTACACCGATGCGGAAGACACTACCAGCTCTACACAAAGACGACGTGAAACACGAAACCATGATACTGATGGCAGTTGGTATCATGCAAGAAGAGGGCGTAAATCCGGTGGGACTTATGATTCCGTGTGGAATTATTAATGGGACTATCTGTGAGGTCCCCAACAATCCGAATAGGATTTTGGAACATTAATGGTTTAACTCAACGTGACCAACTTAAACTACTAGATAATGACTTTATTAATGCTTTGTCATCATCAGACATTTTGTGTTTATCTGAAACCCATTGTGGGCCTCATGATACAATATGCATGAAAGGCTTTATAGAATACAACTTTCATAGACCAAAAGCTAAAAGAGCAACTAAATACTCAGGTGGATTAGCAATATACCTAAGGCAAACTCTCATAGATGGTGTAAAAATATTAGAGAGGCATGATGATTATGCATGGTTTAAATTAGATAAATATTTTTTCAATCTGTCTGCTGACTTATATGTATGTACAGCTTATCTCCCACCCTGCAATTCTAGTTATAGCAATAGGACAGAAAAAGACTATCTCTCGGAAATGGAGATTTCTATTGCCAAATACTCTTTATTAGGGGATATATTAATTGGTGGCGATTTAAATGCCAGGACTGGTTCGAATCTCGACTTTATACCAAATGATTTTGGTGATGATCTCATGGACTTCTATGATGGGTATATATGTGATAACACCCCGCCAATAAGGTGTAACCAGGACAGAACTGTTAATGAGAGAGGTCGCCAGTTATTAAATGCTTGTATCTCTAGTCAAATGAGAATTCTCAATGGTCGACTTCTAGGGGATTCTACAGGACACTATACATGTTTTGAACCCCAAGGTAGCAGTACAGTGGACTATATTCTATCCTCAAATGAGCTACTGGCTAGTGGCACAGTTACCAGCTTTAGAGTACATAATCTTATTGGTCACTTATCAGACCACTGCAAAATTTCAGTCAGTGTGCGTGCTGGTAGCATAAACTACTCTAAAGTTCAACATAGAAATAATGACAAATGCCTCTATATTAGGAACATGCCAGACAAATTTGTATGGGATGAATCCTCAATAGATTTATTTAAGGATGCGTTAGAATCAACAGACACTAAAGTTGCACTTGATTCTTTTATTGACCAAAAATTCACAATAGATGATGTGAATAAAGCAACATTGGAATTAAATGATATTTTACACAAGGTTGGACTAAAATCACTTAGAATAAAAAAGGTTAATGTAAAGAAATTAAATAAACCGCTTAAGCCAAAATGGTACGATACTTCACTGTCAATATTTAAAAGACAACTAAATGACAAAGCTATTCTGTTAACTAAATTCCCCCATGACCCATTTGTACGGTCCTCCTTTTTCTTGCACCTCAAGAAATTCCGGAAAGCTAAAAAATATAAACGCAAATTGTATAAAGAAAACTTGGTTAGCAACATTAATGAGTTACATGGAAATAACCCGAAAGAATATTGGAAACTGCTAAAAGAATTAAAGAATACAGATGGCCAAACAATAGAAGTTAATGATAAATCAGATATGATTTCACCAGAGGAATGGCAACTTCATTTTAAAACTCTAAATCAACAAAACACAACTACATATGGTAATAATTTATCAGAAAATACTAAAAATGTGTCTTTTGATGAAACTGATTTCAAAATAACAAAGAAAGAAATACAAAAGTGTATAAATAGTTTGAAAAATAACAAAACATGTGGTTTGGATGGTATTCTTAATGAGATGATTAAGCATGGACAACATAACCTTCTACCTAGCCTCACTAAACTATTCAATCTTGTTTATTCAACATCTATTTATCCAGCTGAATGGTCACAAGGTTATATAATTCCACTCTTGAAAAAAGGAAATCCGAGAGACCCTTGTAATTACAGGGGCATAACTATAACCAGCTGTCTTGGTAAGGTTTTCAATAGTGTCTTAAATTCCAGGCTTGATAAGTACATAGCAAGTAAAAATGTTGTGCCAAATGGACAAATTGGCTTCACTTCGGGTAAACGTCCATCTGACCATATGTTTACATTAAAAACTCTTATAGACAAATACAACAAAAAACTATCAAAACCCCTATATACATGCTTTATCGATTTTGCTAAAGCGTTTGATAGTGTACCCCACAATACTCTTTTATTTAAATTGCATTCCGTGGGTTTGAATGGACTATTATCTAAAATAATACAAAATATGTACAATGATATACAGCTTCATGTAAAGGTTGGTGATAAATTGACTGCACCATTCCCATCACAAAGAGGGGTCCGACAGGGTGATACATTAAGCCCTAATCTGTTTAAGATTTATTTACATGACCTTCCGTCTATATTTGATATTTTATGTCAGCCTGTAACTCTACATACCAGCAGTATATCTTGTTTATTGTATGCAGATGATCTGATACTGTTATCTGAGTCTGCTGAAGGCCTCCAAAACTGTGTTAATAATCTGTTTGATTATTCAAATAAATGGCAACTTTCAATTAATAAACTCAAGTCAAAAGTGATGGTATTTACTAAATCGAGTAAAACAATTAAAACAGAAATTACCTTAAATGGAGAACCACTAGAGCAAACCCAAACATACACTTATTTAGGTTTGACCTTTCAACAATCTGGGTCATTTTCACAAGCGAAAGACGATTTATATTCTAAGGGACTAAAAGCTTTTTTTCACTTAATAAAATCTCTTAATGGCAACCAACCAAGTGTGTCAACATTATTTCATATCCTTGACCACACTGTTAAAAATATCCTTTTGTATGGTGGAGAAATTTGGGGATCATCCGTCAATAGCAAAAGTTGCCAATCTAAAGGCTTATCATATCTTTTTAAACAGTTAGAAAATATGCCTGCTGAAAAATTACACCTTAAGTTCTGCAAGTATGCCCTTGGCGTACACTCTAAAACTAGCAATGACGCAACTAGAGGAGATCTGGGTCGAACTCCAATAACAATGGATCTTTTAATCACAATGTATAAATATTGTACACATTTGACAAACCTAGATGACAATAGTTTGGCAAAAGAGGCATATTTACTGTCTCGCCAGCTATATGACGAAGGCATAGATTCTTGGTATACTGGTTTAGAAACTCTACTTGGTCTACTTAAACTAAGTCATTTATCCCCAAGAACTTACTGTGGGTCCCTTAACTCTGCAGTCAAGAAGTTACATCATGCTATTTTTAATACATATTCAGATGAATGGAAAAAAAGAACACATATAATTAATTTCCAAAACTCTAGTTTGAGGAATAGGCAAGATTTTCACTTATTAAACTCTGGAAATAAACTACGCACTTATCAATTATTCAAAAATATTTTTTGCATGGAGCCATATTTGCTAAATATACAAGTATTCAAATATCGTCAGGCGCTAGCCAAGTTTAGATTAAGTGCTCACAAACTAAATATAGAAAAGGGGAGATACACAGGTATTTCAGTTCTTGATCGGACTTGCGACTTCTGTCCAAGTATTGAAGACGAAATACATGTTCTATTAGAGTGCCCTCAATTTAATAATCAGCGAGTTGAGTTGTTGACACTGGCTAAGGGCTCATCTGTTCACTTTAATAGTCTATCTGTGGATGAGAAATTCATTTGGTTAATGACGTGTGAAAATGAGTCCATTTGTTTTAATGTAGCAAAATTAATTGCTGAAATTTTGGATTTGCGGCAGTAGCTAGCTAGAGTTTTTTTCATGAAACAGTTTATCATATATTCATTATGGATCATTTTCATCCATGCATTAAGGTTTCTATTGTAAGTGTCTCCTGGTCACCCCCACTTGGCTGGGCTAGTTATCAGGTGGAGGTCGAGAATGGACCCGATTTTCCACTCAACCTGGCGGCCTGACCGGGCTTGGTGAGATTTCGGACCACTGCAGGTAGCGGTCGTCAATAGGAGAGTGGAATTGAGCCATCTCGGGCGATCGCTTCCCGCATGTGAACTGAAATTATGGCCAGAAGACACTTATTCACCCTGTTTCCGTATGTTATTAACATTGTTAAATGAATTGTTGTTTCCGGGAATAATCAATGTCAATGACGGGGGGGGGGAGACTGTGATTGTATGCCTCTAGAGGGCGCTGTGATCAGCTGAATAAACTATTCTATTCTATTCTATTCTATTCTATTCTATTCATCAGACCACCTGGCCGGACATCAATACCTGTAACGTTCAGTCTCCGGGCTGCTGGTCTGACGTGACGTCGCAATCAAGGAAAGATGACGTTTTGCAAATATGTATTCAGCTGGGCTAGGAGTACCAACTTTTAAAAAGATTCTACCAGACCAGATAATTCAAATTAATACAAGTGAAGTATATATACGGGTATTTCTATCATTATTCAACCTGTAGTAAATGTAAAACGGAGAATTTAAAAACCTTTGCATTTCACCTTTAAGGATAGATACAGGTTCAATTAAGCAAAGGTAAGACCTGTAATTGGCAGGCCCGCAAATGCCTCCTATATTTCCTATATTTTCCTATAATTTTTAGTCATTTTCCTACATTTTACTCAAAACCTCCTATATTTCCTATATTTTGACCTTTTCTCATAAAACTTTCACCAATGCTCTGCAATGATTGTCAAATTGGTATGAGGAAATACATTTTAGCTCGGCAAATATGAAAACATATAAATCTCTTTTTTCAACCAAGCAGCAGGACGGGTCTCCTCAATCACCACTATGACCGCATTTACTGAAAATAATTTTATCAAACACCAGAAAACTGCCAGGTTGGAACATACAATGTTGTAGTGACCTATCTTACACTTCTTATTTCCTATATTTTATTAAGAAAATTCCTATACTTCTATATTTTGGCAAATGTCCTCCTATATTTTCACTGTGAGCCACTTGCTGGCCTGAATTGGGAAAAGAAGGGGTGCGTGCGTTGACACTTACTGGAAAGAGTGACTAAAATTTAGCGAATTGTATAAGTGTTACCACAGAGAACGTAACAGTATGTTGAGTCCGGGAATACGATGGAGAAAAAACTTTTTATTCACGGGGTCTTTGATATGATTATTAACTTCAATATTTCGATCAACGTCTTTGGAAGAGTTGCAATTAAGCTGGGCAATTAGAGTTGCCCAGCTTAGTTTATTATTCAGAATAATTCTGCGGAATCTGAAATTGTTAACTTGTTCAATTTCTTGGCTGGAAATATAAAGTCGAGGCGAGTGTCCTATGTACTTTCTTATGTTCGCGTTGATCGCCATTTATTTTGTTTTCTGTAAGTTCAGTGACATGTGATTAGAACAAAACCATGTACACCGTTTGTTCAGTTCCGGAGATATAACATTAATAGAATCAGCCATGTTTTTGGCTGAGTGTAAAACACTAGTGTCGCCAGCAAATAGAATAATTTTTAGCAAGTCGGTATCTTCGTTAACATTTAGCAAAAAAACGTCCTGATACATCCTTGGGAATTGCACAGGTTATGTCGGTAGAAGAGGACAAGTGATTATTGGGAATTACACACTGCGAAAATCACTCATTGACGTAAGTTACACACTGAATCAATGACGCAATCACGTAAGTTACCCTCTGGATCAATCATGCAGTCACGTAAGTTACACACTGGATCAATCACACAAGTTACATACTGGATCAATCACGCAATCACGTGAGTTACACATTGGATCAATCATGTAATCACGTAAGTTACACACTGGATTGTCCCACTCGTAGTGAGTGGGACTCGAGAAAATGTCATCGCACAATTGTATAGATTCGTTCCGTCATGCAGCGTGGTGAATGATGAGATTTACCAACGCCATCAACGTTAGCCCCCAGGTTCAACCAGCCTTTCTCTATCAGCAAAATACCGTTCGCTAGTAGCATACGATTCAGGCACTTCCACGTTAACATTCGCAAGTAGCTTCCATGACACATCGAAGCACTCAAACATTTCCAGCATTGGCTTATCTCGTCAAAATTCTCGTGAAACATGGCCTGAATTCGAACAGGTTTACTCCTCCACCATTACGGTTTACAACAGAAGAATTACTGACATTTTTACAAAAGAAAAGATTCATTGTCTGGTATCTTATCGTGATATCACATTTCGAAGAAGGTGCCACCACCGGCAACGATTTGGTGTAAGACTCACGAAATATAATTGACAAAGGATCTGCTGCAAGTTGTATTGTCAGTCTTTTGTCCAGGATATTACCTTTTCAATGGGAGGTCTTACACCAAAGCCTTGCCACCGTACCAACCTTGCTATTTATTTCAAAGATTTCATTACAATGGCAGTGTCATGGATTGGCACTACCTGTCATACAGTGCGTCTGAAAATTAGAAGTTAGAAGTCGTTTCCCTCCAGTCAACACAGAAGACATATGTAGAATGAATGAGGTTTTAATATATATAAACCGGGTAAATCAAATAAATTTCCCTACAACTGGGCATATCCTTAATTCAGTGTGTTTACACAAAAGTACTAACTTCCTTGAAATGGTAGTGTACATATCAACACATAGAAATAAATTTCAGTTCAATAATGCCCAGTTAAAGGATGCAGAATGAAAACGATAACACTAGTGTATGCAAGTGACGGTCTTATGGCATAAACAGTCGATTTCCGGAGATAAGAGTTTCAAATTGCTGTTTATACATGTTATATTAATAATTACCATGTCCTCCTGAAAAGTTCAATTCAGTACAAACAGTTATTGATATTAAGGATCATCAGGATATTTGAAATTTTTTGTCAAGTCTAAATTTCCAAAAACGCCCCTCATCATTATAATGCCTAAATTTTATGACACAGTGATGCCATGAGACATGAAATGACCAAAACATGTATTTTTTTTGGGGGGGGGAATTTTTTTTCAAACCTTTGTAATGAAATGACAAAGAATTTCGTGAAGCGACTCAGAAAATAAATACTATAACAGGCCAGGAAAACGATAAATAAAATGACAACTAAGTTTTGGAGGTCCTACGAGCGAAAGTATCCATTTCGCCTGAAGCACGTGGCCGCACTTACATATTTCGACTGTGCACGTGAACACAAAATACCGCTGAAATTTCGCCATTTTTCCTCAGACGTCACAAGGAAATAAAGATAATTCAATAGAAAATAAACTACAGCAGATATTGAATTCAAATTTTCCACAAATACACAGTTAGATACGTACTTTTAAGTCCATCTGTTGGCAAAGAAATCGAATTCAGCGCTTTGAAATCACACAGGTCGGAAAGTGACAGTGCGTGCTTCTTTCCCAAACAAGGTGACCCATCACATGTTAATAATATTCATACGCGCAAGTAGGCATGTCGAAGATATCGTCCATAACATGTATAAACAACAACAATACGTTCAATGACTGTCTCATTCAGTTGACTTTGATTGACAGGTGTTTAGTTTTTTGCGAAGGGTTAATTCATCGAGGCCGGAAATAGTCCACCTGAGCAGGAAGAAATGTGAATCGCCATTTTCCAGAACAATTCAGTTTGCTTGACCACGTGTAGCATTCTATTTTCCAACAACTTCAAGTAGGTCATTCTTGTTTGACCTCAACGAAGATATGATTCAACTTTATTCGGGAGTTAAACAGTCACCACATTACTTCAATTTCCAAATTTTACTTAAAAAAATCCACTACATTTTTTATCAATTTTGTTCCACAGTCATTTTTTTCGAATTAGTTCAAAGAAATAGTCATATTTTCTTGTGTTTAATTGTGTTTCCTATCTTTCTGGGATGAAATAATGCGCCCTTCATAATTTAGTGCCTTTTTCAAAATTTCAACCTGACAAAAAATGTCAAAATCTCTTTCATCCCCCTTGGCTTTAAGGCCATAGTATACTCGGCCATTTAATGTCAGTTTTCTCGGTTCAGAAATGGCAAAGTCCCAGGAAGGTTTCCACATGTAATTAGCAAATACTAGAGCATATCCTATTCATTGTTTATGCCCATGTCGAAGAATTACAAAAGTTTGAACAAATACTGAACATGAAAATGTAACATCCTGCCCTGCATTCAAACAGTGATTGAAAAACCTTGAAATGTGCCTTGTAAATCTCCAGAAATTCATAGATGTCCCCCTGGTGAAAAGTGGCATGCTATCTGTACAGCTAAAACCAAAGGCCTTTGCAGAGTAAATAGCAATTACCAGTGATTGCTTATATCAATAGAACAGAAATAAACAATTTGTAATTAATCAGATATGCATTTATTGTTATTTATTATCATGTATAATAGAAGTTACCCAGTTTTACTCTTTCAATAAATGAATTACATGTTCTTCCTATCTAATCTGCAAGGGCCTTAGATTCAAACATTCATCCACAAAGACCTGCCCCATGTTATACGTGTACATGTTATGCCAGGTAGAAGCAGGGACCCAAGTCTTGAATTGAAAGGTCGGGGAAAATACCTTGATCGAGGTATTATACCTTGATCGGGGTATTATACCTCGATCGAGGTATAGGCCTATACCTCGATTGGGGTACAGGGCTATTTCAACTTCAGTTTTTATATATTTATGGAAAATGTGGATATCCACAAATACGCCGGACTGCATCAATCTTTTAACAGCATCTATGGCTTCATTGTTCCATGATTTTCACATCAATGTATTCCTTCGTTTTATGCGACTAATCATTCAAATTAGCCTCTTCAAAATTTCAAAAATGGAACATGGCTTCAAATGACATATTCGGTGATATTTATTCTGTAAATGAAAACAGCATGTGGTGGCATACTTCCATGTCAAGGTCATGCGCAAATTGCAGGATTTGAGAGGCAATGCCTTGTTAATAAACCAAGTTTAACTGACAGACACATAATCTAAACTGCTAGCATGTGCACATAAAAAACAGACCTCTGCTCGGGGTATTATGACTGCCATGTGTGCGCATGCTAGGAGATTGTGCATTGCATCAGACAATTTAGTCTAATTTATTCATCAGTCAGTGCATCTACATCCATGCAACTTGGATATGACTTTGAGATGGAAGTATGCCATTACATGCCATTTTCATTTACATAATAAATTTCACCGAACATGTCATTTGAAGCCATGTTTCATTTTTGAAATATTAAAGTGGCTAATTTGAATGATTAGTCGCATAAAACGAAGCAATAAGTTGCTGTGAAAATCATGGAACAATGAAGCCATAGATGTTGTTGAAAGATCCCTGCAGTTCGGGGTATGTGTGGATGTCCACATTTTCCATAAATATACAAAAACTGAAGTTGAAATAGCCCTATACCCCAATCGAGGTATAGGCCTATACCTAGATCGAGGTATAATACCCTGATAAAGGTATAATACCTCGATCAAGGTATTTCCCCCAACCTGTTGAATAGAACATGCATGAAGTTATTCCAGCTTCAATGTCCACTAGCATTCACAGGATGGGCATACTCCATTTACAGCTACATGAAACTGGATGACCAGTTACCGGTTTCTCTGCCATAAACTGATAAACTGACCAGTCTCGCCTCTGCACTACATGTACATGTGTATGCTAGCAGCTGTCTGTCTTGACACGCATGCATGCTGTGGTGTACCCGGACCTGGGTTTTCAGGGAAGGAAATGCTGCAGGGTTAGTTTACTTGATCAGAAGATACACATGGAGCGGTATGCATGTGGGGAACATTTACAAACTACTCAGCTACTGGTGAGTTTACATTATACATTTTCGATTTTCACAGTTTGAATGCTGAATGTGATTTCATGGTATTAAGGTAATACATTGCTTGTCATTTAATTCTTCTTTGACATGGGCAAAAAATGTTGTCAAGTTTTGTTGTAGTATTTCATACTCAAATGGGAAATTGATATCCTGACTTTGAGATTTCTCAGACAGCCACTATGGCCGACTGGACTATGGTCTTATAGAAAAAATGACCTTTCCATTCATCAGTTCATGCTGTTTAGTCCCATCTCATCTGCATCTGTGGTAATCATTAGGAATGCACAAAGTTTCGTAATGTATCTGTAAAAGTTCCGACACGAAATAGGTTCCTATCACAGTAAAGTGATCCCTATCAGTCATCCGAATGAAATGTCACACTGCACCATGGGAGCTTGAAATAAAAGAATTAACGAGGTATGGGTATTATAATATATTAACAGGCAGCCCAAGCGAGGAGTCGACACCCCCACATCGGCACCCTCACCAAAGTACGATATGTGCCATTATTCCACCGTTCCGCATGCCACACCCCGCAATCATCGTCAACCAAGCTCGTCAGACAACAAACAAAACATGTACCATACCATTTTTATCCGACCGCATCGATGGAAAAGGAAATCAGGAGAAAATCGGCAGCAAACTGGCCAAACACGCTCCTTTGGCCTCATCTACCGGAAGACGAATGACGTATCTGCGTTTGTGGCGCGACCAAGAACACGTGACCAGCTAATGACTCGGTTAACCCTTTGGTACGCCTGACACAATATCAGTCACATCATGCTCCATGGTCACACACAGCCAGAAGCTCGTGCAGACTGACTGTATATCAATTGATCGTCTCAAACAATTTTAACTATCAGCACATGGCATACCATTTATTGAGGTTCACAGATATGCGTTGTTGGTCATCCACTGTGTATTATAGTCAGTCTGCACGAGCTTCTGGCTGTGTGTGACCATGGAGCATGATGTGACTGATATTGTGTCAGGCGTACCAAAGGGTTAACCGAGTCATTAGCTGGTCACGTGTTCTTGGTCGCGCCACAAACGCAGATACGTCATTCGTCTTCCGGTAGATGAGGCCAAAGGAGCGTGTTTGGCCAGTTTGCTGCCGATTTTCTCCTGATTTCCTTTTCCATCGATGCGGTCGGATAAAAATGGTATGGTACATGTTTTGTTTGTTGTCTGACGAGCTTGGTTGACGATGATTGCGGGGTGTGGCATGCGGAACGGTGGAATAATGGCACATATCGTACTTTGGTGAGGGTGCCGATGTGGGGGTGTCGACTCCTCGCTTGGGCTCCCTGTTAATATATTATAATACCCATACCTCGTTAATTCTTTTATTTCAAGCTCCCATGCACTGAATCCGAATTCAAATGTCATAGTAGGATGGAGCTGTGTGCTTCATTGTATCCGTTGTCACCAAAATGAAGAACAGCAATAAACCAGAAATCCAAAGAATTGTCGTAGTCACGTTTAAGGAAAAATTCGTTGGAATAATTCTCCTCAGGATGTGGCACCAATGGTTCACCATAGGTGACGCATAGTTCTCAGCAATAAACACAAAGCGTAATTCCCTGTTTTTCAATGAACACCAAGTGTTAAGGGCAAACCCCACAAACATGGCCGAGAAGTAAAAAAAAACCACACCTTATGAAAATTACATACATTAAAAGGGCCTGGGATTGACCTACACCATGAAAATTCACACAAATGAAGAGCTGAATATGCCGAATTAAATGCAATATACAGTGATCTGATCATCCAAATATACATAACATACCTCATACAGCTGAAGAAACAGCAAAGTTGAATCAATGATTTCAAATCCAAATTTACATCCAAACAGATCTTCAAACCACAAAGAACACTACTGGAAGTCACTATGTACACATATGCTGAAGGAAACACCTAAAACCATATATAAAAAAACACAGGAAGTCCGAAAACATTTGTACTGGAGGCAGCCATTTTACATGTGGGACTACTTGAAAGTGTGTAATGAATATGAATGAGTGAGGTAGGACTGGATCATGAATATAAATGAGTAGATATTAACCCTTTACACTACTTCAGATAAGGTTATACATGCACATGTATAAGCTAGTTCAAGACTTTCATTTAGTGGAGAAGGGAAATAAATAGGGAACAAATTGAAATAAAAGAATAGAAATCACATTTCCTGTACAATATTTACACCTTAACTTTCATATTAACTACACTTTTGAATGACTAACGATGCCATTGGTCAATAATACCTTGGAAATGTGATTATTAGAAGGTTATTTCATCTCATTCAAATCAGGGGAGACAACTTGGATTACCTCCCCTGATGTGCATGATAAGATGAGATCTTTACACATAGGTTTTGTCTTGTAATTAATCAGATAAGAACAGTTCCCTTAACGCCTGTGTACAGAGAAATTCTCCTAACATTCATGACATTAGTCAAGAAGATATATGGTTGTCATCACAAAACAGTCCTTCACAGTTTTGGGAGGATGGGGTGGTTTGGGGGTGAACTGTTGAAATATGTGGTCTCTTTTTACATATGTTCATAACCCCATGCTTTTTGTAGAAAAACACAAAGTATGGGTTGATGTATAGAGGCCCCATATTTCGACACTTCACCCTCCGCCCCCCCCCCCCTTCCTTTTAGGGCCTGTGGTGTGAATGGAGAAGTTTATTTCCCACAGAATGACAGAAATACATACTATTATAAGAACGTCAGTGACTTGTCTTGGTAGTCTGCCAGGAGATGATCGACTATATAACATTCATCGTCCCCATCATACTGCACTTCATGTTCAGCTGACGTCTTTCCATCTTCCCCACTGACAAGACGGATCACTTCACCTGAGAATGGAAATGATATGAAATATTGTAAGTTGAAGTCACAAGATGCATGTTCACAATCCATGACAATGCTAATGGCCCGTGGGGCTTCCGAGGATTGACCTTGGGTGTTGTTGGGCTGGGCCAAGGACATGGAATGTTGTACACACCCCACGTCATGGAAATAATTAAGGGCCTCAGCTTGTCTACATAGCTTGCCATAAGAGACAATTGCGGCATCCATGGGCTTTCTGGGTGAAAAAACATAATAGGATGCTACTCATTGGGCCCTGAGTGTGAAGAGAAAGAGGACCCAAATGTCATGATATGATTGAAATATTGTTGACAGCGATGTTAAATCACAATTCGCTAACTCAAGTTGATTTATATTTTTAGTGTTAATTATGATGAATCCATATTTTGCAATACTTACCAATGTACCACTCATTTGTGTTGCTTGTGGCATTAAACCATTCATGGCGGATCCTGCGTCCCACAAATTTCAAAGTAGACCTAGTACTGAAAAAAAAGGCATGCAGGGTGATATGACATACACAAGTCATTATTAACGTAATAGTTTATCTTCTTTGGTACTAAATACGGAATAGAGGAATTTACAAATTCAAAAATATGGATCAATGTACATAGGTGTTCTATTCACTATACAAAAATGAGTTTACAACAAAGAACATCCCAACAACCATGCATGTTGTTTTGTTGGAGTAATGCATTGAAAAAAGTGTCAAGGAAATGTTAAATATAAACATGTACTAATGCCATTTACAAACAAGGAAACAGTTATATCCATTATTTTGATGACACTTTCATGGTCAATAAGTATACCTAAAGTTAGCAGCTGCATCATTATACAGCCTGTCACAGGACTAGTAAATGTATGCAATGAAGACGCCAATCTCCCTAATTTTTGGGGGGGAGGGGGGGGGGCTGAGGTGGCCGAGTTGTATAGAGCGATTGCATTTACTGCTGGCGATCTGATGCCAAAATATGAAGGTGGAGTTTAGAATATCGCACAGGACTGACCCATGCAATATAGGTATTTGTGATTTACCAAGAAACTTACCGGCGTGCTAGATAATAAATAATTGGACACAAAGGGAAATGTGGAGATGACATACCTCCTTCTGAGCGGATCATCACTACGGCTAGTGCATGCGATGGGCTGTGCTGTCGCCTCTGTTGGAATGTTCAGGATCGCTTTTATTCGGACATCTTGCTGAATCTGTTGAGAAGATTGTATGTTATTGATTAAAGGATTTGAATATACATGTATGCCTATTCTGAATGAAAGGTTGATTTTAAATAGGGAATATTTCATTGGAAGAGAAAGATAGAAATGAAGTTTAATGTCGCATTCAGCAATATTTCAGCTTTATACCGACTATTACAGTGATATTATAGTTGAGAAATATTATATTATATTTTAACAAACCTTATATTATTCAATCATGGAATAATCTGATTGAATTTTGTAAATGTGTGGTGTGATCCTCAAATTCACATACAATGGAGTGTGAACCAGACCTCCACAGGTGACAAGAAAGATACATGTACCTACATCGTAGCAGTATAGGTATAAGCACCATGAAAATGTGATGTTATTAGTCAAATGGTTAGTATCTGAACTTCACTATTAATATAACTTCAGGAAGCAAAAAGTGATTTATGTTACACCATAAACCAGTGACAGGGAACAGGATGTGCTATCTGTTTCTGTTGTGCGGAGGTGAAACAACGTGATTCCCTTAATGAATTGAGGTATCTACCCATTCAGGTCCAGGTTCTCGGAATCCAGGAAATTTGCCATGCCGTGGAGAAGCCAGTTCTGGCAACAATCCATTGAAGTAGAATGCAGTCAGTTTTGGGAGCATGTGGTCTGTCCATAGAGTAACATCTGGGTATATTCTTTCGATGTGTATCTGGTATGGATTTGTTGTCCTGACCACAAAATCAAGCGGAAGTCACAGATGAAAAGTTGACCTTGACACTGTTGGAAAAAATTATGTTTCCTCTTCAAGGATAATCTTCCACATGCAATCATCAAACAGAAAGATGATTTTGAAGCTGCATCTTGCAGGGTGATGGGCTTATCCTTCAAGAGGTTCGTCACTTCTATCAGACCCTGGGGAATCCCGTTGATGTTGACAATCCCATCAGGTGTAGCTCCAAGATAAGGCCATTTTGGATTTACATACAATCCACATGGACATACTGTAACATTCAGGCTCCTCGTTGTTTTTTGAATTTCGTACTCTTGTACAGTTGCCCTTTCCTGGCTGAGGCCATACCTGGTTGCCTGATTTCCCTTGAAATTACCATATAATAACTTCTCCACAGTTGACTGCAGTTTGGTGGTAGTTTTTTTGGTGAGAATGTCACCAAAATTGGATGCTGTCAGTCGATTTTTTCGGCTAGTCAGCCACAGTGAACAAAGGGACTGTCTGCGCGTTGATGACTCCAGTTTCTTGCAGCTATCTGCGGACATGGAAATTTCTTTCACATAGAAATCGTTGCAAGATTTCTCCAATTCATCGTCACTGATGTCGACACATTCTATGGCAACTTGTGCACCATAAGACATCCGGGCCTTCTTTGTCTTCCCCACTTTCTCACGAGCAGCTTTCCTCTTTCTCCTTCTACACTGAACATCTGATTTTGATGCGGATGCCAGATGGGCCATTCGGTGGCGCTTCGAACGTTGGCCGAATTGGTGAAGGACACGTGTTGCTGGTGTATTGGTTACTTTCTCCCAGGTGGTAGCTGCCCAATTAGGCCCAACATTTTCCCGCAAGGCTGCACCGAAACACCTACCAGCCCACGACCCTCGATGGCACCTGTTATACATTTTTCCGCCATCAAACTTGGTTCTCAGGCCCATCCAGTTCTCTGCCAGATTAGTTGTGTTGTTCCCAATTAATTTGTCTGCTTTGTCTGACAAACGCTTTAGTAATTTCTGGATTTCCTTCTTCATCTCTGTTGATATCCACAAATCCTCCAGGACGATCTTCCATGGCCTTCTCCTGAGCTTGGATGTCGCTGCCTTCCATCCAGAAGGAAGCAGTTGCTGAGATGGCTTCCACAGCGGTTGACTCGTCAGCATCTGTATCCTCCTGATCCGCAGTTGTCGATGTCATGACGGAGTTTCTTCGCACCAGATGAACGGTCTGGATCCTTCTCTCTCATGCGGATAGCACATCTCACTATACTAGTGAGCCGCACACGTGTGCCTTTGGTGAGTCTGTTCTGACCTTTGAACTCCGGATGGTCATTGACGAGACGCTCCAAACTGCCTCTCAAACACTTTACTGCATGATTCGCACACTCTAATTTCTTCAGTCTCGTACACCACAAAGGGCCCTGCTCTACAAGTGTGATGTACGTAGAGCTGTCTCCATCTGCTATGATGGCCATATACCTCAGACCAAACTTCCGTTCAGCACAATTAAAGGCTTCCAGCATTATATCTGCCTCCATGGCCTGGGAACTTCCATTCCAATTCTGAAAACATTCATGCTGACGTACACTGATGTTTCGGGTTTCTGCGAAGGTACAAACGGAACAAACTTTGTTTCTGACTCCTACATGTAGAAGTCTGCCAGTTCTATGTCCGATAACTATACCTACACCACCAAGCGCATTGTAGGTGTGTTTGTGGGAGCGCTTTGACCAACCTCCATCACATATGACAGCAATTGCTGGAACTTCATCAAAGGAGCCCTCTGCAATGGCCAGTTTCTTCTCCTCCTGCGCTGCTGACAATAACTCCTCCTCCATCTCCTGTTCCCACCATTTACCAATCTGATGTTCTATATTAGAAAACATGGTACTACTCAAAGACGCCATGCCCATGGTCGCCATAGTTTCTGTCATTTTCCCACAACCACCACCACTGCTCATCTGACCCCAAACTCCACGTACATTTATCTCATAATGATTGTCACCATTCGGCATGCACACTTTTGTCGATGTTTCAAATCTGAAATGTTCCCCACATCCCAGACAAAATACAGTGAGAACACCAGCCAATCCACTTTCTCTGGTGACCCCCACAAGTTTGAACGCATCCTTACCATTGGATATGTGATGGTTGGCTTTTCCACAAATTACTGCATGTCTCGTGACCTGCAGTAATAAATCTGATAATTTCTCTAGGCTGATGATTTTGTACCCATCACGATTTTGAGTTGGCGGTTCATAAACTTTCTTTATGTGCAACACTAACTCCTCGAAGTCTTTCTCACAAGTCAAAAAAGTTGCACCTCTGTTCTCATCCTGATTTTGTTTTTCTAATAACAATTTGGCATTCCTGCTTACCCTGTTTTTGTAAGATTGTCTTCCACCTGCAATGCCAAATCGCATCGTTCTTCTAATTTTTGGTCTACCCATCATGTTATAGTTACCACTCGGAAGGAAATTTTCAGCTACATGAATTTCATCCAAGTGTCAACTCCTCAATCATTTACCTGCAGCTCGACAATTCCATGCAGAGTTTTCTCGCAGGCGGTTAATATAACCCATGAAATTGACAACATTTGATCGTCACCTCCTCTTTGGCCCTACATGGCTAAATACTTACCATAATAATGGACGCACATGGTGAGGTTATCGAACACATATATCGATATTTTAGCGCAATTTACAATTTAGGATACTTGTCAACTGCGAGGCGTGGGTACTGATACAATATCATATAATGGTTTCACGATATCTCACCATTTTGGTAACTTATATGCTCTCTTGGGGGGGGAATTCATCAGATTTCAGTCAATTTGTTTACCTTCCGCCGTTTCCAATTGTCGCCGGAAGTACTTTTTACTTCCGCACTACTTGTCAGTGTTCCGCTAACGCCATATAGTTCTGAATAAGTAGGACGATATCAGACAGTTATACGACGTATAAATGCAATAAGCTACACAAATGTACCATTTTTCATATCGATATGTTCGAATTAAGCTATAACATAGAGTATCCAAAGGTGGCGTAATTTCGATCTATCACGTGAAAAGTGTCTGAAGTCCGCAGCGCAAATGACCAAATCACACCATGCGTGTTGTGGTTAAAGTACACATTTTTCTTTAATCGAGAAAGGTATTGAAATGGTGAGTATCAGTGTTATGTGAAATATATTATTGAAGTTGAAGTCATGGTGGTAAATTTGGCACAGATGACACAGTTTGTAAGTCCCAAATCGTTTTTCTCAAAGAGTTGTAAATATTGTAAACAAAATGTACATGGCAGCAAGCCAGCGCCATCCGCAAGTTGTAATGGCGGACACGACAGTCGAAGGTGCGAAATAGCTTTTTTTGAATTGAAGATTACCCATTCATTTGAACCTCTTTTATGAATGAAATTGTTCCAGTGGTCTTCTCTGGTATGTGTACATTAATTGAGGACTAAAATTGTCATTATATCTTTTCACGTTTTTATTGCATCTTTACACTCCAATTGCGTATTTTCATGTGAAAAGTTAATGTGAAAATTCATTTCAAATCGTTTTTTATTTAGTCAAGTCTGTTCCCCACATCCAGATGGTGTAGTGTGTGAATTCTCATGACGCTCCTCCAGACCGTTCAGAAAATATCGGCAAATGAGACATGGGGACTGCAAATTATTTTGGTATGATTTAGGTTTTGTGGAGATTGCCCTTAAGACTTATTGTTCTCCAAAATATATATATGTACACAACATTCCATATCTCGGCTGTGTCCTGAGAAGTCATGGAATGTACGAAAAATTTCACAGATGGCCAACACGATCCAGCAGAGAACAGTTCAATACTCATGTTCATGTCGTCTTATACACGGGCAGTACATTGCCGTCACCTTACTATACTGTATTCCGGTAATCCTCTCCCTGGTAATCACCAGGACGCATAAATTCCGTGTCCAGATTCAAAGGTAAGTATATAAGTCGCTGAACTGAATTCCAGACGAATCGTATTCTGATAATACTAATAAGACTACATTCCCATAAACGAAAATAAAGATGAAATGAGCACAATTGCTCACTCTGTCTAGCAAACACGTGTTGCTCTCTAGAATCTCAATGACAGACTGTCCAGTTCTCTTTTCTGACTAAAACTGACGGATTTCTTGTTTATGTTTTCATCCGGGGATTCTCTGAAATGATAAAAGCCAGCTGGTAGGCCTAATCCAGACCTCTATTTAACGCTTAGTGGTTCTCTGGGCTGCACTATGCTGGTTTCATGCTGGCGTTACACGAGGATATGTATATGCCTACCAATTACGTCAGACAGAAGAAATCCATCTATATCAGGACCTCACTACGTCACACCCTTGTAACATTGACCAGAGTAACCAATGAAAGGGACGGCATCAGGGAAAAGCTCATTATGCCACTTTCTCTCTATGACATCCGCACAGTGAAATTTACACGGCGTAATACCTTCATACCGTAAAATGCCTAATACCTAGCAGACATACAATTTCAAAAAATCCCCCAAAACATTACAGAAAATGTTATACTTGACAGACAGAGTGAGTAGTAGGGTTTAACCTTCTATTCAACCTTGTTTCAGTCATATCACGACGGTGCCTACATGTGCCAGGGCACGAGCGTGCTCCCAGTTCCTATTACCCTGGACATTGATCAATCCAGCCAGTACAGCACCCGCTCACCCATCCAAGTATTGACCGAGCATAACGCTGCTTAACTTCGGTGATCTGACGAGAACCGATGTGTCCAACAACCAACATTTCAAGACCTGAATGATGACTCCGATACGGTAGTCGGAAAAGGATGAAGGCATTGTTGTAGGGGACAGCAATAGTTTCATTTATACAAGATGAAAAGTCCTGGTTACTTAGCAGGTCGGGGAAATGTGCCTCTCCAATCGGAGATATATTTCAACATATTAATTCAAAAAACTTAAAACTCACGGAGTGAAATCACTCCAAAGGCTGTTCAATGTGTGTATATGGTATTTTTATTCAGTATCAAGTAGATAGCATACAGCATACCGTGAACACGTCCACTCATGAAATTCGAATTCAAAGTAATTAAATCATCCCTTAATATTCATCTTTCAGAATAGAAATCCCTCTCGGAAGTCTTAATCCTGCCAAATATGCAATGTCTATGCTGTGTGGGTGGTGAACTTAAGATCCCTAAGTAAGCATCGTTATATGCCAAAAATGCTCAGAAGGGGGTCAAACAATATAGACCTAGATGGCAGGGAGTGTATTACATGATCTAAAACTCTTTCTTCCAGATCTGAATCTACCATGTGTCCCAGATAAATAACGTCTTAGAAACCCATAAACCATATAAAAGCCCCTAAAATGATAGCGATGTCCAAGTAACCAAGACACATATCGTATCAAATTGAAACTTCGGACATTCCCTACAGCAATGCCTTGGTTCCCTACAGCAATGCCTTGGTTCCCTACAGCAATGCCTTGGTTCCCTACAGCAATGCCTTGGTTCCCTACAGCAATGCCTTGGTTCCCTACAGCAATGCCTTGGTTCCCTACAGCAATGCCTTGGTTCCCTACAGCAATGCCTTGGTTCTTTTCAGACTACTGTATCTGACCTATCATCCACAATTTCGTGCAGAACAATGGTAATGGTACGATAAGACGGGATTTTGGCCTATACGTGGTGCGGTTGAAATCGAAAAAATAAAATGTCCTGAAAATAGTTATGTTTTATTGTAACGGCAAGAGAAAATATAAGTACACAATATGTGAAAGTTCAGTGCGATTGCGTTATTATTATTGTTATCACATGGAACTGAAATCCACAGCTTGTGCTATTTCCTGAAAAAGGGGTCTAAATCGAGTCCTTCAGACACGCATTGGGACGCGTAGGGCGCCTTGAACCAAAACGCCATTTAATCTGGTGTGGTAACATTATATCCCCACTGCTGGAAGATCTTTTTGGTCCAAAGAGTCTTTCATACTAAAAAACGAAAAGTTATGATTCATAACGTTTGAAGTTGTTCTATACTACGTGAGAACAACGCTATGGCTGCAAACCAATCACCAGATCGAGTTGTTGGGAAAGTGCCGTACGGGCAATATTTGCCGAACCAATTGACCATAACCAATAAAATAATTCGATTCTATGTCCACTTACCTTTCATAAAACACCTTGTTTATGAGTGAATGTCCGTTTTTAGTTTGGCAAGAGATCTAAACTCGGACGAGGGGGGTAAAACTGTCCACATCGCCGCCATCTTTACATCGATCAGAACGCTGATTAGGCGCCACAACAACTCGCGACTCGGCGATGGGGACAGTTTTACCCCCCTCGTCCGAGTTTAGACGTCTTGGAAAACTAACAATGGACAGTCGCTGATATACAAGGTGTTTTATGAAAGGTAAGTGGACATAGAATCGAATTATTTTATTGGTTATGGTCAATTGGTTCGGCAAATATTGCCCGTACGGCACTTTCCCAACAACTCGATCTGGTGATTGGTTTGCAGCCATAACGTTGTTCTCACGTAGTATAGAACAATTCTATACCAGAGCTAGTCGTAGTGTAGCGGATACACACGTTGGATCAAAAGCGCCTCGATATTTTCTTTTACCGAGTTCGAATCCCAGGAGGGCAACATGTGTGACGTCGACAAGTTATTTCAATCTTTCTCGTTTTTGTAAAAAAACAAATGCGTTCAGTATATCTGAAATAAGATTTTAGGCTATCAGTATGAGCCAATCCGCCTTTTGCGCTATTCGTAATGCCGGTTTCGGCCGCAAGGTGGCGCTAGCGCTCACGGCACTTTGGTCTGTTCCGGTTGTCTGCTAAACATGTGCAGGAGGGAAGGCGGGTATTGTATTTCGCCTCGTTTCGTCAGATTTTCTCACTGATGGAGACGTCCTTGGTAGTTTACGTAAGTATAGTCATCAAGTCTAATTTTTACTCGTTTGTACAAGCATAATAAAAGCCGCTTTGTCAACAAATTGGGCAATCAAAGCTCCTCGTTATTGTTGTTATAAAACATGGTGGGTGGCCACACTCTACTGAAAACAATCAGCAGGGGCCAGTTTGTTTGATCAAGTACTGTGAGAAATAATCGGATTATTAGTTAACCCGACTACCATGTAGTTGTTAATGTAGCTGTATGATTATAATGTGATAAACAAAAACCCAACCCGCCTCAGTTGGGACGACTGGTAGTGTTTCATAATTTTACTGTGAAAAGACACACTGAACAGGAAATTAATGTGCCATATGTCTTCTAACTTCTCATAAATACTGAGGAAGTAGTTTTTGCACTAATAGCTACTTATTTTTAATTTTTTAATTATCTAATTATTATACCATGTATTTCTTCTGCAAAAAAATCCTTTATCCCTGAGTCGATGACACGCAAGTCTCTACTATAACTAAACAAATGTTTTAAAGCAACAACAACGACGAGCTTTGATTGCCCAATTTGTTGACAAAGCGGCTTTTATTATGCTTGTACAAACGAGTAAAAATTAGACTTGATGACTATACTTACGTAAACTACCAAGGGCGTCTCCATCAGTGAGAAAATTTGACGAAACGAGGCAAAATACAATGCCCGCCTTCCCTCCTGCACATGTTTAGCAGACAACCGGAACAGACCAAAGTGCCGTGAGCGCTAGCGCCACCTTGCGGCCGAAACCGGCATTACGAATAGCGCAAAAGGCGGATTAGAAGTAAAATAAATATTGCTTACCGATGACACTGTACCGTGTGGACAGTACGGACTAGTCAAACGTTGAAATCCAACGATCAGTCGCTCCGTTGATTGACACTTGCCGCCGACGACAAGTTGTACATTGCATTGTGATTACAGATGGAGAGAAGAAATGTACATTCCTATGAGTCGGCTGGCTGTGGGCAAAAACCCCGCCTTACAATACCATCTCCTTTGAGCTTCACATATGCCAGAGTCGATCTGTTTTTAATCAGATTGAGAATGATGAAGACAAACAGTTACGCTTGAGGCATATTGAACGGTCACATAATTTGGTATGGGGAAGATTAGCCATGCTAATTTGGTATGGGGAAGATTAGCCATGCTAACCATGTTTTACTCTCAGTAAATAAAGTTTATCTATCTATCGTGCGCATTGATAATGGGCAATTTGCACTGTAGTTAAAGTTAATTCCTGGACAATGCTGTCTGGTCTCGGTGGCAGCGGGCGGTTCACCAACACCTGGCTGGCCGCTTGAGCTCCGGCTCGTCAATCCAAGCGCGTCTCTATGTCCAACCCTGAATATCTACCTAGTATAATCCGTGGCGTGTCCTACTCCTCCTATTCCGCTTTACTGTCCTACTCCTCCTTCTCCGCTTTACTCACTGCACAGCGGGTCGTATAGGTGTAGCGCGGGATAGGGTGGGGCGAGAGACCTGGCGTTTTCACTACCTCAGATTCCATGGGCCGGGCTTGCACCCTACAGTAGAATCGGTCGACTGCGCATGCGCGATGAGTAGTGCGCGATGAGTAGTATAGAAAGGGCACGCGATCTCCCTATACTATTAAAGAAGCCGGCCAGGGAGGCAAGAGACATGTGGGTTTCACTGTGGCGTATGAGGGTCGGCTCATGTGGGTTCACTGTGGCGTATGAGGGTCGGCTCATGTGGGTTTCACTTCTTCATCCGTGGTGTATGAGGGTCGGCTCAGATCCCCTGGGGTGGGGACATGCCCCTGAGGGCAGTGGGTGTGTTCAATGAAAGCTCGTATTTTTAATCGATGGTAACTAGTATATTTTCGACCCGAGGTTGCCAGGGTTATCTTAAATGTAAGATTGTTGGTCCTTTCTTGGAATGGGGGAAATATTTTTCAATATTATCATATTTACACCAGTTATCATGTTATAAACATAGGAGAGATATCATGAGAAGAACCCGACACTGGAACAAGACCACATTATCCAAAGATTAATGTGGAAACATGCTTTCCCTCAGAATTCCAGAAATTAGGTATTTCATGTGAGAGCCTGCTACATGTGTCAATAACGTTAGAATTTTTTTAGATCAGATCAAGCCTTTTTGTACTCTGTAATGTTATCACATCCGTTAGAGGTCAGGTTTATGTTGAAAAATTAAATAAAACATATCTGATTAAAACTTACTCATATCCTTTATTTAAAACGTACGGTACTCAAAATATAACAACTGAATGATATACTTGCGCTCAAATTGAATCACGCATTAATATAATAACTCTCTGATTGCACATTACCAGGAAAACACAATACATGACAACTTATAATACTGATCGTTTGAGCAATGAAAGAAAATTCCCATGTAAAATTGAAACTCAATTATGACGCATTCTCCTAAAATCAGAGGTTGTAAACTCCTAAATATCTGACAATGTGGGACGAACTATCCAATCAGATTCTGTGATTGCTACTTCCATGTTTGGCTCAGTTAACCAATCAACTGACAGAAATATCACTTCCGGTTTATTTTATAGTCCTATTGTGCAAGCCATGAGAATGATTATGACCCGAAAGTTGCAGTATCACAGATATCACATTGTCAATCGGCATACACCTTATACGACAGCATATCGAAGATTCAACATCCATTATTATTTAAATCAATAACAAATAGCGGTTGAGTGCATGAATGTTCGCTTTTATAGCGCTCCAAACATCTATTTTTAGAACTGAGAAAATCTAAGACCTGTCTGGTGCATCTTCACAAGTCCAGGCCAATCGTAAATCCTCGCACAGAGTTTACCTGGACATTATTGGTGATTCGAGTGAGTTCTTGAATCGTTGCCTTGAGCCGTTGCCTCAATCTCGAAAATTTCATCCCCTTAGGTTCTTTTGAATTAGCACTTCGGTATCTCAAGTGGGTGGATTTTGCTTTGACTCTCGATGTAAATTTCAGCCTGACATCAAAGGAGTTAAGCCAGCGACGAAATTCAAACTTGTCACATCTCAAACCGTGCAGTGGATTGGCGTTTTGAGCTAGCTTAGCCTGATCACTGATTGGTTCTATGCAAAGGATACCCCTTGATCTATTTTTATCCAAAACTAATCTGGGCAACTAACCAAGCCAGTATACAGATCAACTAATCGATCGATACACTGGCTCGTGAGGGTGGTGGGCCACGTGCCTCTTACGCTCACACCTCGTATACAACACGATTTGCGTTTTCTATTCTACTCGTCGTACCGGAAATAATCCTTCCGCGTGCAAAATCAACAATGATACTTCGAAGTTAAAATCAAAAAACGAAAAACGGACATCGAGGCAATTTTCAATATTTGATTTTCATTTTTGCGAAAAGCAAAACGAAAAACGGAATTGAAAATTGAATGTCAAATTTCAATTTTCGTTTTATTTTCGCTTTTGTAATCCCAAAATCAAAAATTGACGGTCAAATTTCAATTTTTGATTTTGACAAAACAAAAACGAAAATTGACGGTCAAATTTCAATTTTTGGTTTTGACAAACAAAAACGAAAATTGACGGTCAAATTTCAATTTTTGTTTTTGAGATTGCAAAACAAAAAAAACGATAAATGACGCCAAATTTCAATTTTTGTTTTGAGGTTACCAAAACAAAAAAACGAAAATTGAAAATTGACGGTCAAATTTCAATTTTTAATTTTGAGAAACAAAAAACGAAAAACGAAAATTGAACTGTGCAAGATTACACGGACCATTGTGCCGTGTTCATGGTGTTGGTAAAATATTACCAAGATAAATATTTCATATCGTGTGTGATGAACTGACGATATTGAATACGTTTGCTTGACAATCTAATCTCATCCTTCACAGCGTGTACCGGGACCAGGAGCCCACGAAAAGACGTTTCAAGTACCCATGCCAAGTACCATCGCCAAAATGAGAAGACAGAACGGCTTGTTCTTCTCCAGTGCGTTTGAAGCCTGATCCCCGCCATTTTGTTTTTATTCCCGCAGTAGCTGATCTCCGACGCCAACATAGCGACGATAACCGCGCCCCTTTGGGGCCTCGGCTCCATTATTTTTAAGGAATGGAGAGTTACTCGGACATTCCCCTCCACATCGCAGACATACTCTCACTATTCAGCAGTGAACGAAACGTGGTCATTAAAGACATATTCGAAAGGAAATGTTCCAAATGTTCAAAGACAAATCGAAATGATATATTTCAATAATAAAATTACCCCAAATTCCTATCAATCTCAAATATGTTAAATAACCCTATATTGTGAAATTCTATCTTGTAGAAATAGCAGTTGCATTGGTCCCGGCCTCCGATTGGATATCAGTTAACTTGAGTCATTGAAATGACTATTATCCACAATGAGAAAATATGGAAGTCTGGATGGCGCGGTTATCGTCGGTATGTTGGCGTCGGAGATCAGCTACTGCGGGAATAAAAACAAAATGGCGAGGATCAGGCTCCAAAGGCACTGGAGAAGAACAAACCGTTCTGTCTTCCCATTTTGGCGATGGTACTTGGCATGGGTACTTGAAACGTCTTTTCGTGGGCTCCTGGTCCCGGTACACGCTGTGAAGGATGAGATTAAATTGTCAAGCAAACGTATTCAATATCGTCAGTTCATCACACACGATATGGAATATTTATCTTGGTAATATTTTACCAACACCATGAACACGGCACAATGGTCCGTGTAATCTTGCACAGTTCAATTTTCGTTTTTCGTTTTTGGTTTCTCAAAATCAAAAAATTGAAATTTGACCGTCAATTTTCAATTTTCGTTTTTTGTTTTTGTAACCTCAAAACAAAAATTGAAATTTGGCGTCAACTATCGTTTTTGTTTTGTTTTTGCAATCTCAAAAATTGAAATTTGAGTCAATTTTCGTTTTTGTTTTGTCAAAATCAAGAATTGAAATTTGACCGTCAATTTTCAATTTTGTTTTGTCAAAATCAAAAATTGAAATTTGACCGTCAATTTTCAATTTTGTTTTGTCAAAATCAAAAATTGAAATTTGACCGTCAATTTTCAATTTTGTTTTGTCAAAATCAAAAATTGAAATGTGACCGTCAATTTTCAATTTTTGATTTTGGGATTATAAAAAAACCCCCAAAAAACACGAAAATTGAAATTTGACATTCAATTTTCAATTCCGTTTTTCGTTTTGCTTTTCACAAAAATTAAATATTGAAAATTGCCTCGATGTCCGTTTTTCGTTTTTTGTTCCGTTGATTGACACTTGCCGTCGACGACAAGTTGTACATTGCATTGTGATTACAGATGGAGAGAAGAAATGTACATTCCTATGAGTCGGCTGGCTGTGGGCAAAAACCCCGCCTTACAATACCATCTCCTTTGATTTGATTTGATTTTTTTCACCACATAAATGTTCATTTCTAGTAATGCTCACAAACTGTAAGAGGCGGGAATAAAGCCCCATGGGGCTTTTTCTATCCCTAATACATGTAATATGCGAAATTTGTAGTCCTGATATACAACATAGAATTATTATACCAGGCGCATATATGTGTATGGAGACAGGTCAGTCTTCAAGCAGATATGATTTAAGGCGTGATTTGAATAGTGAAGTAGATGGTGTGGATTTAATCGAGGAGGGTAATTTATTCCACTCACGGGGTCCAGCTATTTTAGTGGTGTAGAAGGATAGGTTTGTCCGATAAAACGGCCTAGCTATATTAAATTGATGTCCTCTTGTTTGATAGTAATGCACTGTTGATTGTTTTGTAAAATATTGCCTAAAGGCTTTAGGCAGTTGAGTTGAGCAGTAGAACAATTTGTGGACTATCGACAGTAAAAGGTAAGTATTTTGGATTTTTTTTACATTTTCTGGTAGAGCTTGCCCCAGGGGTATAGTGTAATAAGTTTCAGCCCCCTAGCTCAAGGGGTAAGAAAAATAATTAGGGGGGGCCATTTCGCCCCCCCCCCCCCAGGCCTGGACAGGTCCCAAAAAGCCCAGGCCAGATAGGGTTAAAGGATACCCCTTCATTTATTTTTATCCAAAACTAATCTGGGCAACTAACCAAGCCAGTATAGAGATCAACTAATCGATCGATGCACTGGCTCGTGAGGGTGGTGGGCCACGTGCCTCTCACGCTCACACCTCGTATACAACACGATTTGCGTCTCCTATTCTACTCGTCGTACCGGAAATAATCCTTCCGCGTGCAAAATCAACAATGAAAAAACGAAAAACGGACATCGAGGCAACTTTCATTTTTGCGAAAAGCAAACGAAAAACGGAATTGAAAATTGGATGTCAAATTTCAATTTTCGTTTTTTGTTTGTTTTTGTAATCCCAAAATCAAAAATTGAAAATTGACGGTCAAATTTCAATTTTTGATTTTGACAAAACAAAAACGAAAATTGACGGTCAAATTTCAATTTTTGATTTTGACAAAACAAAAACGAAAATTGACGGTCAAATTTCAATTTTTGATTTTGACAAAACAAAAACGAAAATTGACGGTCAAATATAAATTTTTGTTTTTGAGATTGCAAAAAAAAAAAAGAAACGATAATTGACGCCAAATTTCAATTTTTGTTTTGAGGTTACAAAAACAAAAAACGAAAATTGAAAATTGACGGTCAAATTTCAATTTTTGATTTTGAGAAATCAAAAACGAAAAACGAAAATTGAACTGTGCAAGATTACACGGACCATTGTGCCGTGTTCATGGTGTTGGTAAAATATTACCAAGATAAATATTTCATATCGTGTGTGATGAACTGACCATATTGAATACGTTTGCTTGACAATCTAATCTCATGCTTCACAGCGTGTACCGGGACCAGGAGCCCACGAAAAGACGTTTCAAGTACCCATGGCAAGTACCATCGCCAAAATGGGAAGACAGAACGGCTTGTTCTTCACCAGTGCGTTTGAAGCCTGATCCCCGCCATTTTGTTTTTATTCCCGCAGTAGCTGATCTCCGGCCCAACATAGCGACGATAACAGCGCCATCCAGACTAACATATTTTCTCATTGTGGATAATAGTCCTTTGAATGAGTCAAGTTAACTGATTCAGACTGATATCCAATCGGAGGCCTGGACCAATGCAACTGCTATTTCTACAAGATAGAATTTCACAACATAGGGTTATTTAACATATTTGAGATTGATAGGAATTTGGGGTAATTTTATTATTGAAATATATCATTTCGATTTGTCTTTGAACATTTGGAACATTTCCTTTCGAATATGTCTTCAATGACAACGTTTCGTTCACTGCTGAATAGTAAGAGTATGTCTGGGATGTAGAGGGGAATGTCCGAGTAACTCTCCATTCCTCAAAAATAATGGAGCCGAGGCCCCGATGGGGCCGAGGCCCATTGTTTTTAAGGAATGGAGAGTTACGAGGACATTCCGCTTCTTAAAACACATCCACTCACAAAGGCCATGGTTTTAACGCGGATACTAGTTTAACTGTCAAAGCAGTACATGTGCTACAAGGCTTGAAGTTGTCGTGACGATGATGTCACGATAATGTGTCATTTAAGACGACATGAAGTTAACATTGTAAATGATGAACTCTGAATTACGCTCGCTGATTCTGCCTGGAGCGCTTGGTCCTACATGCAGGACATTGTGCATGTGACAGTAACTCGAACTGTTTATGATTGAAGATCGATAGATTAGTCGTTTCCGACCTGGTGTGATCCGACCTCAATTAGTCATGCCTCCCGACACTAAGCAATCACGGCGTTGATCGGAGGGTTTATGGTAAATCAGCAGTGCTGTACGAATGTGTGGTGTTTGTGTCCAGAGAGAGAGAGACTGAAGTGAATTCTGATCCCGGGTGTGAATTTTACCTTTATATTGGTGGTGTACAGATGGACTGTGTTATTACTTGCCACATTTGTGATCTCTGAATGTGGGTATTCATAACATTGGATTCACTTGTACAAGTTTATCACCAAAGTTCAGGTAAATGATTTACTATACGCATACCATCATGCTACTAACTGTGTCTTACTGAATACTATTGAAGTTTGCTCTTCCGGCTGTCACGTACCTGATTGTTCGCATCAAAGTGATGCTCTCACCGTTTGACCCATTCAATGGATTATCCTTAAGAAATCATAGGGACTTCTCAAGGGAAATCATTCCACAGAACATAACATGAGTGACAGATTTCCTTTCATTTGCATATAAGCTAGCAAAATTATCGCATACCATTAATTGGGGTCTGTAGACCGAATGGTGACATACTAACCTACATAACCGACACCTGTCCTTAATATTAAACGCTTCTGAACTACATAGGCCATAGTCCAAACAAATACCTTCACAATAATGTCCTTATTGCAATATGTGGTCAATAGATTTCGATACAGGTCGGATAATGTGACCATATCCCCCCCCCCCCCTAAATTTAATTTTTATTCGAAATTAGTTCGATCTGTGAATAATCTTGGGCAGAAGTAGTTGAAGGCAGATGACAAAATTATTTCTTGAAAAACTTGCACAGCTAAAAAGATGGAACACATACTGACATAGACTAATTTCAATAATATCTTTCAATCTCTACCATTAGAGAAATATCACGAGTATGGCGGATATATCTTGTGTGTCGATCGGTGGCGCAATATAATCAATACAGCAAAGGAAAAAAAGATTACATCTTTAGAAATGGATCTCCCGAGATAATTACCTATCAGTATGCACAAGATTGATACGGCAAGTATGACCTGACCTCTGACCTCTGCTGACATACATTCGCACTAAATTCGTACAATGGCCATGGCTTATTTCTGGGTAACCAAGTCATATCCCTCATGCTTAAGATGAGGGAATATATTAATAGAATATTCTCTATCTTAGCATAAATCGATTTCACAGAAGTTGACATTTATTATGTTGGTCATTTCTGGGCATGATACATTGAACAGTAGTTCCGAATGTTTCTTAACCCTATCTGGCCGGGGGTGGGGGGGGGGGGGGGCGGGGCAAAATGGCTCCCCCAACCAAACTTTCTGCAATATCTCCGGAACGACAAAACTGGAGAGCTGAAACTCCGTGAGTTCATAGTTTATCATATTGGAGTCATTTTGAGCATATTTACATGACCCACCGAGCAGAGAATCTTGGGTAAATTCAAGATGGCGACAACGTGGGGTACCAGAAAAGTGATTTTTTCGTTATATTTCTTCAAAATTTCTGCTTTTTCGCTATGAAAAGTGGACAAAAACTATTTTATTTCACATTACATTAACATTTAATAATTTATCGTGCAGTTTTTGCGGAGAAATTGCTTCAATAAATAAATTGCAAAATCTGACCAAAAAATCTACCAAAAAATTCCGTTTATAAAAATGACGTCACTGTGACGTCATCGAAGCGCCCATCTTGGATTTTTTACATTTTCTGGTAGATCTTGACCCAAGGGTATGGTGTGGTCAGTTTTAGTTCCCTAGCTCACGGGACAAGAAAAATAATTAGGGGGTGGGGTGGCATTTCGGTCCCCTCTAGGCCAGGATACGTCCCAAAAATCCCAGGCCAGATAGGGTTAAGAATTGCCGCAGATAACATTATATAATACAACTCATTTAACTCCCAAAGATGCGTGGTGTGGGATTTAACGAGCTCTGCCATTACAGAGTGTGTGCATTTGTGTAGGTATATGTGTACCGTGCCCTCTTGATCTTTATTGACTTAGGATGGGAGGCCACAAATTCAAAATCTGTCTGTCTGTCTTTATTGACTTCGATTCATTTTTTAGGAAGGCCTATTTTCTGAAGATTAAAAATCATCAAGAATTATAACATAGTCATGATAAACTTGGATTCATTCGAATATACACTTGAACATGGTATTTGTCGCAATATATCGGGGCAAACTGATCAGGGCTTACGAACTGCTCCGGTCAGCCTCCTTCATTATAGCCAGGTTCAAACCCAGTATACGATAGTAACTTGGAAAGTTCCAGGACTATTCAATCACGGGATAAATCGATCTTTGAGGAAAAAAGTAGTTATGACCTTTTTACCCATTACTGACATAGCTGACGAATGAAAATCCAAATCATTCAGGTAACAAGACTAATCATTTGGCTGTAAAATAATACCAAATATATCAAGTTCAGTTGATAAATAAAAAAAATGTATCATTTGAACATCTCTCCGTGGTTTAGCCTAAATCTCTGTGGTTTAGCCTAAATCTTATTTGGGGGTACCAGTCACCATCTTATTAACAAGAGTCAAAATTGGCTTCAATAGACCCCACACAATAATTTGACCGCTATTTTCTTACGCAACAAATCGATGTATCCACTCACACAAAAAAGATGTGATTTTGACCTTTGACTTCAAAGAAAAACCAAATAATGCGTTTTCTCAAATTTGAACAGTGCGTCCTTTTTGTCCAATGTCTCCTTAGTTGCCCATCTTCCGGAATGTCCACTCTTTCCGGAAATTTGTATGTAGGTACTTACTATCAAAAGAATATAGAGAACATTTTCTTGCCAGATGTGTGAACTGAAACGAAAAGTAAGGCAATTCCAGGGCTTTGGCTTATCGCCTATAATCAAAAGAACAAAATTGGTTTATGAACTTTTCAAACAACCGAGATTATCGAAACTAAATTATAATGTCACTAGAACAAATAGAAGAGATAATTCAATGATATTTCTAAGGTATTTGACCATACATACTCTTTCCATTACATCCATTAGAAAAAACCCCGTCAGAAAATAGCCGTAACCCCAGACCATTTGGAAATACTACCTTTTACAGTGTTCAGTGAAGAGAAAACTAAATTAAAAATACTATTAAGAAAATAGATCAAGTTGTCTGTGGTTTAGCCTAAATCTTATTTGGGGGTACCAGTCACCATCTTATTAACAAGAGTCAAAATTGGCTTCAATAGACCCCACACAATAATTTGACCGCTATTTTCTTACGCGACAAATCGATGTATCCACTCACACAAAAAAGATGTGATTTTGACCTTTGACTTCAATTTAGGTTCGCGTCACATCCTTTCTCCCTAAATTCTATACTGACACAAATATTGAGATTTTGAATGAATTCCTGATTTAGGTGTCACAGTGACCTTGAATTCAATTTTGATCTATATTGCCACAAAACAATTGTCATTTTTTAAGATTTCCTGATTTTGGGGTTGATGAACTTGACCTTTGACCTTGACCTTAACAGATTTACAATTTTTGAGGAAATCCTCTTTTTGGGTTACAGTGACCTATACCTTCACTTGGGTCATCTGACTTCCCAAGATTGGTGGGTCACAGCGACATCAGAACTTTAACATTAAACATTAAAAGGGTGATGGAAAACGATGCCGACGTACTGACAAGAAGTCATATGACCCAACAGACAAAATATACTGACTGCATATTTCTAAAATCATCACAAGAATTGAATGGTATAGCATGAGAGATCAGTTAAAGTCAAAGTGGCATATACTTCAACTTGATCAGTACATAAAAATAATGTGCTGAAGGTCTAATTTACCATGATGATGTCTCGCTGGTACAGTGAACATAAGAAGCTGTGTTGTCATTGCAAACTTCACTCTAACCGGGTAAGGCCACTCTCCAACCTAATTAAACAGGTCGGGGAAATGTGCCTCTCCAATTTTGGAGGTGAAAAAGGTCGTTTTTCTTGACTAAGTCAGAAAATATTAACAAAATAGCATTTTTTTCTAAATGGCGCTAAAATTGATATATTTTCACATTGGTTTACGTGCTTTGAAGAAATTGTAGCCTATCTACATTTGTACTTCAGGAGATAGAAAGTGGTCTGTTGTTTTTTCAAATTGTCATTTCAACACGTTCGAACAGGTTAACTATAAATCCTACCAATGACAAAATGTGTTAACATATGTAACTATATATCAATTTTAGCGCCGTTTAGAAAAAATGTTATTTTGTTCATATTTTCTGAGTTATTCAAGAAAAACGACCTTTTTTACCTCCAAAATTGGAGAGGTACATTTCCCCGACCTGTTAAAACACGATTTAAAAAAACGCCCCTCTGACACGTCACTGAATCCAGATCTGAGACGGACGCCCGGCTTTCCGTATTCAAACACCTAACTCTTGGCAGATCAAGGTCATCTCACTTTGCAGAGAGTGGGCGACAAGTGAACGGTAGCGGGTATATATAAAACAGGGATTTTAAACTTTAATAGTTCAAGGTAAAACTAATCTTCTAGTATGTTTTAACCTGTTTCATCAGATAAATATTTATTCCCCAAAAACTATAGTGGCATTCGATTGAATTAAATTTAGATATATCAATCAATTCTGAGATTTCTCTGTTCATCATATCACGAGGTCAACGGAGTAGCTGGATATTTCAAATATACATCTGTAAACTGGGGGAAGCTTTGGGATGGGTCAGTACTCAGAGCACGGACACGTTGGTGTGAACAAATTGAAACAAACTTGAAAAAAAATGGAATATTTTTACAGCGGATGTAGGAGAGGGGAGTAATTCGGACCACCCTACATGAAGACAGTCTTTTCCGTTTGACATTGCTTTTTAACGGATACACCTTCTGGACATTCGTCAGATGAACCGGCCCAGTCTCAGGTGAGAAGATATGAAATCGACGGTGACAGGCGTTTTCCCAGCCAAATTGTATTACTTTAAGAAGGTCAACAAATAACTTAACATCCTCTTGTCTTTTTCTGTTCTGTGCGGAATTCTGGACACGTTAACTTGATGTGGAAGGCCCATCACTAGGCACGATGAAAGATGAAACTACTGCTCGGGCCTACATATGTGGCGCGTTCGATCGTACCTCTAAGTTCACTCTAGAGTCGAGTAAAGGACCCGACTAAGTTTCACACAGTGGAACAATTTGGACTCGAGTGAGGTGTGCCCAATGATGAGGTCGCGTTTCTCTGGATATGTCGCGGGCGGAATGCAGTCGCCATATCAACTGGTCAGCGACTTATTTATGTTATTCGGGTCTAACTCGTCAATGAAATCACAGACCAGTCGAATGATAGTACAGGTTATCCCGTCCCTGTGAGTTCGATACTGAATTGTATCCTGTTCCTGGAGGAATTGCCATTCACCAGGAACCAGGATAACATTCAGTATCAAGCAAGCAGCGACAGGATAACAAATTTATATCTACGAGCAGCGTTCTATTTCTGGAAAGAGGCGAGGTAAAGTGCGTTTAAAACTTGCTAGCCAAATACGAGAAAAGTGATAATGCGAACGGCTGTGAACGCGTCAAATAATTTGACATATTCGTGAAACGTTTCGTGGGGAATGGATGTTTCAGATCCACAAGAGAGTGCTCATGGTCCCCAAGACAAACTGTCAGGCTACCGGGAACGCACTCGTGCACTGATCTTGGCCAACGAGGGAGTGCGATTCAACCTGTCACCTTGTCTGGATCGAGGAGGTTGGAAAGGAAGACCTGTAATGACAACCAAAGCAAATTAATACAATACTAACATATAATTCTATGAGCAGGTATACAGGATTCAGATCGCGGTAGCGTACACTTCCAGAAAAGAAGATCCCTGATCTATGAATTGCATTTACCTGTACTCTTATAGTTATCTTTAACCGAAGTCCAATATAATAGAAAGATATATGTAAATTATATAGCCCTAGCTAAATCGCGACCAGGCCTTGTTACAGCCATACTCTGGTCACGACCGGTTCCTTCTTGGTTGGATCCAGCGTCTATCTTCCTTCCCCAGGTATTCGTGGTAGGGTCCAGCGTCTATCTTCCTTTCCCTGGTCTTCGTCCACTCCTGCATGGATGCACTTTACGTCGTGTCTCGTCTTACACGACCTGAGCCCTCCGTGGTTAAGTCCGACGTCTGTCTTCCTCCCTCCGGTCTTCTACGCTCGGGCTGTATGGACTTCTCGTCGTCGTCGTGTATCGTCTTACACAAATAGGCCCCTCCAAGCGTTGGTAACTGTCAATGGATGCGAACGGCCTGGGCACGACCGTACTCTCACAGTAGAAAGGCTTCTACGGCACCGGCCCGTCTCTCTGTAACACCGCAGGACTAATCAACTGCACGGCTCACCACAGCAGCAGACGGTACCCCTCGCAGGAATAAACCCCCAGGCTTCAGCGAACCCCGCTCACGGCGACTCATTCCGCGGCCCGGCTCCAAGGACGAATCATCAAGGCTAGAGTTCACGGCTACACGGTCCACATAGGATCGGACATCGATAACACACGGTGGATGGGTAGGCACCTGATCTAGTAACCCTTTTCTCCCACTACTGCATGGACCTCCCTAATAGATGGTCACCTGGTCTAGGAACCCTCTTTTACCACTAATGTATGGTCATCCGCAATAGGCGGGTATCTGGTCAAGGATTCCCCCTTTTACTACCACTGTATGGGGCAGTATTAATATATGATTGGCCGTGAATTATATAACGTATGTGCAGGGTTGTGGGAGACGACAAATGTATGATTTATTGGGTAGGTGTATATATATCAAGCTCTAGACTGAAGCCTGTAGCTTGTGAGTGTTAGCGTGAATGTATTTCAACCTGTCGGTTGTGTGTTTAAGTAAGTGTGTGCATGAATAATTCTTTATGTAGGATCTGTGATTGATTTAGTTTAGCTGAACCCTCTTCACAGGGATGAGCATCCCCTACCGGATACAGCTACATCGATACCATTAACCACAGTGCTGTACCCGCACGACTTGGCGATACGGTCGAGACAGGTAGAGATGAATCTAAGGTATGGCCACGCTGTCAACACTAACGCCGTTAGTTATTTCTCAGAGCTACACCCCCACGACTGTGCGACACGGTCGAGTAGGGTAGAGATAGCAATAGCCGTTAACGCTAAGTGTCTATACTCTAATTCCCAGTGCTGTACCCGCACGACTGTGCAATATGGTCGAGTCAGGTAGAGATGATATTAGAGTAAACGCAGCCCGGACATATGAATGTGAGTGTGTGTAAATTTGTGCTATAAAATTCGGCGGCGGCTGTTCTCCAATTCGGCGGCGGCAGAAATTCGCCGGTCTGGTCACGGCCCTTCTCCGGCCCGGTGGCGGCAAGATATAAAATTTCTTCTCCCCAATACAATTGTGCGTCCCCTCGCCTCGAGATTTCTGGTGGACTGCCTCGTTTTAGCGGGAGCCCGTCTTATATAGGCCTAACGCTCGTCTGCGGATAAAGGTAGAAACAGAAGTCGACGATGCCAACGCTCTCTTTAATGTCATAACACACCGCTCCCCGATGAGATTATCTGGACTTCAGAATTCATAACGAAGGTAACTGATAAATCTCAGCTTCCCACTCTCTCTAGTTAATTCACACGACGACCGCAAAGTTCGCTGTCATACATTTGCATATTTTCTCCAACACTTCCTCGTTACTGGCTGATGGTATCAACAACGAAGCAAGCGAGCTTCACCGTGGTGCCTTTCGCCGTCTCAACTGATCGTTTGAGGTAATTTTACCGTGATTTCGAGTTTACAGTTTACTGTCTCCTGGATCATTATAGTTTATTCTAGAAAATTACAGCGTTGAATTCCATCAGGTAAGTGAACAACACACATAAACACAATGTCACTTTCGTTTTCCCCCATAGTTACATGTCATTCATTAGCTGTGATTTATTAAAGGGGAACCCAAGGGGTTGCTTGCATTTCCGCACTTTCGTTACAATCGGAAACAGCAATGATTTAGTAGAAATGGACTTTCAAGTCAAATTTCATAAGCCAAAGAACCGTATAGCGCTATAGTTTAGTCGCCGATTCTTCGACTGAACAGCCCAGCCGTAGTAGAGTTGGGGATAAAGAATCCACAGTTTTCGAACAAAAAGATCTTTAAATGGTCAATTGTGATATTAAACAACATATTTTAAGAATATTTACCATATGCTAACAATATTTGATTTATGTAACCCATAATTGTACACGTCGAGATAGAATAAGCGCGAAAACTAGGCGAAAACTTCCAGATCATCCACATTGCATTGGTACCGAGGTGCGTTGTCGAAGCTGAATCAAGCGTCAGTCAGCGTTCATGAACTGCTCAAATCCATGTATCAAGAGTACACTACCTTTTCCAGACATTCCAGGAATTGTCAGACATATTATCTGTCAGATTTACGAAGTTGATATCCGCCATATTCTTTATTTCCAGTTCTGTCAGCGACAGAACACATCAGCAGCCATGTTTATTTACATTGCAAACCACAGTCAGCTAGGTCTGTCACGGCAGTTTGACATTTGTTCTTATCCCAACGGCACGGGACCGATGTTGACCAGACTCTTCTGGGAGTAGTAATAATCTAGCTCACCCGGTTCAATTAGAATATTCGAACACGACGATAGGCACCAGTGTAAAATGCCCAGATATGGTACAACTGAGATAGTAAAGTAGAGCGAAAGACGGGGAGGGGGGATGTGAAATTTGGATCCAGCAAATCAATAAACGTACCTCCAGAAATGATTACATTTCACCTTACTTGTGAGTTATATACATCTAACACCGGCGCTGTCGACAACTCGTGTGTTCCCGCCAAAGAAGGAGGGACGAATCAGTCGATCACAAAGCTTTCCACAACACTCCTCAAACCCAGTCCTCGGCTAAATAACCGTCCAATGTGGTTCATTTGATGTATATCGCGGCTAGACATATTGTGACGACATCAATATACTGCCGTTCGGTTGATTTAGATAGCTAAGATGAGCAATTATCCAATTCTCGTACAGAGTTGGTAATGGGCCAGTCACTTTGCTTAACCCCATCTGGCCTGGGCTTTTGGGACCTGTATAGGTCTTGGGGGGGGGGGGGGGGCATTGGGGCCGAAATGCCCTACCCCCTAATTATTTATTCTTCACTCTTGAGCTAGGAAGCTGAGATTTCCCACACTGTACCCTTGGGTCAAGCTCTTCCAGAAAATGTAAAACAATCCAAGATGGCGGCTTTGACGACGTCACAGTGACGTCATTTAAAAGAAACGGCATTTTTTGGTCGATTTTTCGAATTTCTTATTTATATTTTTATTAAAAACTGCATGATAGATTCGTAAATATTAATGAAAAAACAGAAATTTTGTAGAAATATATGACAAAACATCACTTCTCTGGTACCCCATTTGGCCACCATCTTGAATTTACCCATGATCCTCTGCTCAGGGGGTTGCAAATGAGCTCAAAATGACCCCAATATGATGAACTATAAGGTCACAGAGTTTCAACTCACCATTTTTTTTTATCGTTCTGGAGATATCGCCTGGTAGGGTTAATGCGGCCATATTCCATTCCATATTGGCGACTATACTTTTCTATATTTTCCATAGCGCCAAATCGATATAGTATTTCTGTGCTCATATCATCTCGGGTCATTGGGATTAGATTACTCATTTGCAATCAATAATACTTGGTTAGTGGAAGACATTTGTTAAGATCTTTTTTAAATTATATATAAATTTACAGTAACTTTGTCAAAATACGATAGAATATTTATTATTTCTCACATATACATTTTACGCAAACCTTTTTTGCGAGGTACCGGAACGCTCCACCAACATTATCGCCGTAATTTCGAAAAAAAATATTGACCCTTTTAAACAACTTACTAAGTTCAGCTCTTCAGTCGCAGGGGATACACAGTTAAATTTCGGAGTACAAAGCCATACATGCAGGTTTCATAAAAATCGATCAGAAATGGTTGGGTTAGCGAAGCCGGTTAAAAACGGTAAAACCACGCCCAACAATACGATCACCATATATAGTAGAGAAAAAGACGACACCTCAGTCTTCTCTGAAAGTCTATAGGATCAATCCAACGAGTTAATTTAATTTCCTATCTGTATGATGAGCACAACTGACATAATTGTTGCCGCGAGGAATTGGGACGTTCCAAAAAAGGACAGGTAGAAGGCCCAACCCATTTTAACGCAACCCGTTATTCCCGGCGCGCCAAAGGTCGTTGCTGTGATGTTCGAAGCAAATAGGGCGACGCCAATCACGTTGAACAGAACTGAAATATATAAATGAATAAATATTGAAAAGTTAATAAAGATACAGGTACATGTACAAAGCTATCTACATGATCTATACGACAGAAAATATATAGAGATTATAACTGTGACATTCATTGGTGATGCATGCGTCTAAGGTACCAAGAATTCAACGAGAGTGAAGTACAAAACCGCCTTAAATGCAAAAACCCAGTCTGACTTGCGATCAAGCAGGGTCTAGTCACAGTGTTCTCATAATAATAGCAAATAACAATAATAATCGGCCAGGACGGGCGAAGCGTTCAGTTTGCGGGATTCAGTATTTCCAGCCGCATCTAGTGCTGGAGCAACGTGTCATCAAGGTTATTTCCAACGATTTGTCGACCGAGCAGCAGCCGCGTAATCTGGTAATATTTGTAGATCTTAGGTCATCAATAAAACAGCTGTCGTATCTTTGCTTCGAGAATGACCCATGGAGCTCAGGGGCGTCGTTAGGGGGGGGTCGTCCGGTGCGAACGACCCCCCCTTGGCCGCACCAAAAAAAAAAAACAGAAGAAAAAGCAAAAGAAAAAACAAAAACAGAGAAAACAAAAACAAAATAAAAAAGCATAAAAACATAAAATAAAAAATCCCATAAAAATTACAGATAGAGTGCCAAGACGTGTAGTGGTGTGTAAAAGGCCCGTTTTGTTTGTGTCAAACCAGGAAGTCAAATGGAGTCCGGCATATTCTTCAATATCGATGCGGGTTTATGCGAAACAAATGTGAAAATAGAACCATAAATCTATATACATTGTGTTCAGATTTGTTTCCGAGAAAACGGGTAAAACGCATCTCCGGAGACCCTGGAGCTTCCGGGGCCTAAGCGGCCCCTGGACCCTCGCCTGTCAGGCTGTGACGATTGTTCATTTTAGCTTTGTGTAAATGAATCGCTATCATATTGGTTCTAATGTTCCATCATGTAAAGGTCATCGGTTTTTTATGTGTTCTTTTTATGTGATAAATATAACTAAACAGTCAAATGGATTCAGGCATGAAGTATGATTTTTTCAATATCGATGAGTGCTTATAAATGCGAAACATACGTGAAAATAGAACCATAAATCTGCATACATTACGTTCGAATTTATTTCTGGGAAAACTCTTAGAACTTGTCTCTGGAGATCTGGAACTTCGGAGCTTCCGGGGCCTAAACGGCTCGTGGACCCTCGCCTGTTGGGCTGTGAGGATTTCCTTGTTTTATCCTTGTGTGAATAAATCGTATCTGTAGGCATATTCGTTTCCCTCCCAAGAACTATAAGTCATCGTTTTGTATGTTTTAAATATAACTAGAACGTCAAATGGATGAAGGCAGGAGGTGCGATGTTGTCAATATCGATGCATGCTTATAATTGCGAAAAAAAATTCGTGAAAATAGAATCATAAATGTGCATGCAGTATGATCAGTTTTATTTCCGGAAAAACGTTCAGAACGCATCTCCGGCTATCTAGGACCCCGGAGCTTCCGGGGCCTAGGCGGCCCCTGGACCCCCGCCTGTTGGGCTGTGATAGTGGTCCCCAACTTTCAATTACGTTCCGACACCACTGGGTTAGCCTACGAGGTATATAGGCCCAAAGCGTTATTATTGTGTTTTCAAGATGACAAGAGGATAAAATATAATACTGATATTTGACAAATGACGTGTTAGTTTCATTGTTGGAAATCGCTCAGAATGCATCTCAGACCATCTAAGGTCTCAGAGCTGTATAATATAACCCTAAATCTGCATACATTATGTTCAGATTTAATTCCGGGAAAACGCTTAGAACGGATCTCCGGCGATCTAGGACCCCGGAGCTTCCGGGGCCTAGGCGGCCCCTGGACCCTCGCCTAAAGTGCTATGACAATCGACCCCCCTTTGAAAAATCCTAGCGACGCGCATGGAGCTCACGTCAGAAACTGGCATTCAGGCACGTGGTGTACAAAGATGCACGTCGGCACCGGTATGTATAGTCATGCTAAAGCCCCATGGATAAAGCTGTTAACATACCAAATGTATTCATGTTATTTTTAATACGTCAAGGCAGATCGTATCGGTGATAAAGTCTACTTTTCACCAAACGATATATAGTGAAATGTCAAGGGTTAAACTAATCTGTCATGCTGTTATTGTGCTGGAACTTTCATTTAACAAATGTTAGCGAGCTGAAACATATATGGTTCAGGCTTTTTGATTAAGTATTCGCATATTCAATTCGGGCTTTTTTCTCTAAACAATAAGCAAAGGTAATCGATATCAGAATAAAAGGACATTCAAACACATTTGTGAACCTTGTTAATTTTTGGTTCACAACATCTTACCTTCGTCCAAAAGGAGTAACCTTAACATACGATAACCTCCCTTAGTTGTAACGTTAGTAAAGTCATTTTATATTCTGCATCTGCTCTTTAAAGAATACGATTATATGCAGACGGTTTCAGAAACAGATTATTTCAAAGCTTGTTCCTTCTCATTCACCAAACGCTATATAGATGATATTCTTGCTGTCGATAATCGCAATATAAATGACGCATGGAAGGATATATATATCCACCTTCACTGGATTTGAAGGAAGCTACAAGTGACCCTAGCGGTGCATCTCATTTAAACCTGTATCTCTATAAAGTGAAACGGACCTTCTCGTCGTCGACTTTACGCCAAAAAGATCATTACAATTTCGACATCGCAAACTTTCCCTATCTGGACAGTAATATACCAGAGGGACCTGCATATGGCGTATACATATCTCGCCTAGTAGCATTTGCTAGATCCCGTGTTAACTGTAACGAATTTATTCAACGTCACAAAACATTATTGCAGGAACTTGGAAAAGAGGGCTATATTATTAAGCGCCTCCACTCAATGTTTCTCAAATTTAGCGATACATGTCGCATGCTGATAGCAAAATTCGAGCGTGGCGGGCAAGATCTATGGCGCTACGTTTCGTTACTTGTGTCCAATTCCGCTTACGCCAGGACTAGGGGCCATATGAACCTATGTATTTCAAGATCCTCATAGTGTTCATATGAACACTGACAATCAAAGTTTGACGGAGATACATCATACTCCAGATAAGGACTGTACAACGTATATCATATGGATTAAGAATACTGATCAGCGATACGGATTTGATATCTTTGGAACATCATGGTGTCTTACTGGCATCATTGGAAACTTAAGCGCTTCTGTCTTGCAGGAAATTAGCCTAGTTTTATGTATACGATGATTTATCCTTTTGATGTTTTGCTAATGTTATTACATTAATTGGATCTTTGGATTAGGGACGCGGGAATGCTTTAATGGACCACGCCGAGATATTGAATGGAGTATTCAAAGATGACGGAGACCAGAATCGACCGACGCCTGAAACTGGGCTTTCGTCTGTTTTTTTGGGGGGGGATTTCCGTATACATTTTATCGTGGATTTTTCCAATATATCAAAAATATGACACGTTAAATCAAAATAATATTTCATATTTTTAGATATGTGAGTAGTAGGTAGCCCGCATCCGTCCGGTAAAGCCCTCAACTGCGCATGCGCGAGAACCTTTTTTGACGTCATTTGGGGCGGAGTGAGGGGGTTATTTGGGCGGAGCGAGGGGGTTGGGGGCGTGGCCTATGAGTGCACTTGCACCCAATTTTTGGAAAAACCCAGATTTTCAAGATGGCGGCTTGTTTTTGTATGTTAGGGGTGGTGTGATTCAAGATGGCGGCTTGTTTTTGTATGTTAGGGGTGGTGTGATTCAAGATGGCGGCTTGTTTTAGTATGGGAGGGTGGTTTGGATTCAAGATGGCGGCTTGTTTTAGTATGGGAGGGTGGTTTGGATTCAAGATGGCGGCTTGTTTTAGTATGGGAGGGTGGTAGTATGGGATTCAAGATGGCGGCTTGTTTTAGTATGGGAGGGTGGTTTGGATTCAAGATGGCGGCTTGTTTTAGTATGGGAGGTGTGGTCGTGTTCAAGATGGCGGCTTGTTTGGTGTGTGTAATGGGTTTTTTCCCAGCCCTCATTTGCATATGTTCTTTTCAAGATCCCCAGCCTGTCACTTTCCCGCAAGATGGCGGCTTGTTTTAGTATGGGAGGGGTGGTTTGGATTCAAGATGGCGGCTTGTTTTAGTATGGGAGGGGTGGTCGGATTCAAGATGGCGGCTTGTTTTAGTATGGGAGGGTGGTTTGGATTCAAGATGGCGGCTTGTTTTAGTATGGGAGGGTGGTTTGAATTCAAGATGGCGGCTTGTTTTAGTATGGGAAGGGTGGTTTGGATTCAAGATGGCGGCTTGTTTTAGTATGGGAAGGGTGGTCGGATTCAAGATGGCGGCTTGTTTTAGTATGGGAGGGTGGTTTGGATTCAAGATGGCGGCTTGTTTTAGTATGGGAGGGGTGGTCGTGTTCAAGATGGCGGCTTGTTTGGTGTGTGTAATGGGTTTTTCCCCAGCCCTCATTTGCATATGTTCTTTTCAAGATCCCCAGCCTGTCACTTTCCCGATCCCCAGCCCTCATTTGCATATGTTCTTTTCAAGATCCCCAGCCTGTCACTTTCCCGATCCCCAGCCCTCATTTGCATATGTGTTTCAACATCCCCAGCATGTCACTTTCCCGATCCCCAGCCCTCATTTGCATATGTGTTTCCATATGGCGGCTTGTTTGTGTGTGTTAGGGGTGGTCGTGTTCAAGATGGCGGCCTGTTTGTTGTCATAAATATGCAAATGAGGTTCAATGGGCTATAAAAGGAGTGGATTTTTAGGGAAAGGAGTGTATTTCAATCTGACTTACCTGACCTGTCTGCTTGTCTGCCTCCCTGCTTGCTTGCTTGCCTATCCGCTTGTATGCTATTTCCATTCTTGCGCATGCGCAGAATGCTGATAGTTCAACCCACACCAGTCCATCAGATGGCCCTTCATCTCACCTTCACATTGATACCTCACTCGGCTCCATCGGGCCACTAGGGGCGCCCCTAACACCAAAAAGGTTATTTTGCAGTTCGATAGCAAAACCTGGTGTACGAGGATTATTTTTATTTTGCAGGTAGTGGGTCGAGTGAGGTGTCAAATTGAAGCTGACGTGAAATGTTTCAGATTGATACCTCACTCGACCCCATTGGACCACTAGGGGCGCCTCTAACCCCAAAAAGGTGTTTTGAAGATTACGCATGCGCAGAATGCTGATAGTTCAACCCACACCAGTCTATCAGATGCGCCTTCACGTTACCTTCAATTTGATACCTCATTCGACCCGATTGCACCATTAGGGACGCCTCTAACCTCAAACAGGCTATTTTTGAAGATTGATATTTTTCATATTATCTTCGCGCATGCGCAGAATTACCCTAATTCAAGCCCACACCCAGTCTATCAGATGCTCCTTCACGTCACCTTCAATTTGATACCTCACTCGACCCCATTGGACCACTAGGGACGCCTCTAACGCCAAAAAGGTTATTTTGCACATCGATATCAACATCTGGTGTACGAAGTTTGTTTTTATTTTTTTTTTTATTTTGGCGGTAGTGGATCGAGTGAGGTATCCAATTGAAGCTGACGTCAAATGCTTCACAATGATACCGGACTCGACCCGATTGGTCCACTAGGGGCACCTCTAAAGGTATTTTGAAGATTGATGTTGATTGATGTTGATATTGATGTTTGGCGTTAGAGCCGCCCCTAGTGGTCCAATCGGGTCGAGTGAGGTATCAATGTGAAGCATTTCACGTCAGCTTCAATATGATACCTCACTCGACCCTCTACCTGAAAATAAAATTTAAAACCACTTTTCCATCCGAAGGACGGGTTTGTCACTTCAGATTTTCTTTGTTATTGTTTTGAAAAAAAAAAAAAAAAAAATTTTGAAAAAATTTGTTTGGGGGAAAAAGATGCTGGGAGCTCGTGTTAGTTTGGTGTGCATATGAAAAGAAGTTTTTCTCTTTCGGAAAGATGGATTGGCCCTCAAAAGGGCCTTTGGATAGTGTCACACGAGAGGCACGGTATATTTGCTTCACAGCACCTCTCCGGCGTCAATGCATCGGCAATTCACTATGTCGTAGTTTCTTTTGTCTGGCAATCTCTTCTTCCAGTACCGTCATTGTCGTCTCCATTTCCAACTTCGCTTCCATCATGTCGATAATTTGTTCGTTGAGGTATGATATCTCATCTTCCAGTACCGTGATTGTCGTCTCCATTTCCAACATCGCTCCCCTCATGTCGATAATTTGTTCGTTGAGGCGTGATATCTCAGCCGAAGTGGTTATACTTTCAGTGTTTGCAGTGGAGGTGGTTATTGTTGCAGGTCTAGTAGTTAACCATCCGCTGTCTTGTTCTCCATCACGGGTGTCGGCCTCGTTATTTTCTTGTATGTCCTCCATTCTGTTGTTGTCTTGTTCTTCTCGGGTAATTATCTCTCTATGTTCTTCTGTACCCCTATTCCTTGCATCTCTAGGATGATGGGTGAGCAAGGCTCGTGGTAAACTCATGATGCGTAGAAAAAAACTCATGATGTGTAGTTGTTAATAAATGTGTGAACATACACGTTATTTATAGTCGGCTGTGTGTGTGTGTGTGTGTGTGTGTTTCAAAATGGAGGCTTGTTTGTGTAGGTTAAGGGTGGTCGGATTCAAGATGTCGGCTTGTTTGTGTATGTTAGGGGTGGTCGGTTTCAAGATGGTAGCCAATATTTCACTTTCCCGATCCCCAGCCTTCATTTGCATATTTGTTGGTAGCAGGTGCGTTGCCGGTGTGAGTGAGTGATCCCCAGCATTTCCCGATCCCCAGCAATTCACTTTTCCCGATCCCCAGCCTTCATTTGCATATTTGTTGGTAGCAGGTGCGTTGCCGGTATGAGTGAGTGATCCCCAGCATTTCCCGATCCCCAGCAATTCACTTTCCCGATCCCCAGCAATTCACTTTCCCGATCCCCAGCCTTCATTTGCATATTTTCAAGATGACAGGGGATTTTGAAAATATGCAAATGAGGTCAATGGGTGCATGTGCACTCATTGACACCGGTGTCAATGAGTGCACCTCCACGAAAAAAAAAAAAAAGTTCCGGCAAAAAAAAAAAAAAAAAAATGTATTCATGCGCGGTGATGCGGTTTGGCCGTGGTTTTGGCGGTAATTCGGTTTCGGGAAAAAGCTTTGCGCGCCGGGGTCAAAGGTCAGTTCCGGTGACCTTCAGCGACGTACACCAAACAGAAGCGAGTATTTAAAATCCGTCACAGAGCTCTCGTCCAATCAGAAGCGAGTATTTTGACCCAGTGCATTATGGGCCATATCCAAGATGGCGGTTCCAAAATGACGGATCCAACATGGCGGCTCCAAAATGGCGGCGTATGAGAGCTTCTGGACATGGACCTGATCCGGTCACGCGAACGGAAGCGGAAGTGACCTCACAGAGGTCATATGCAAATGTCACTTCCGACCTCAGCTAGCGTGCTATAAAAGGGAAGCGGCCTGACCGTTTCATCAGACACTCTGTCAACCACCAAGATGTTCACTTGTACTACGTGCTCGAAATCATTCACTCGTCTGCACGACTTGCGGCGCCATGAGGCTACCAAGCACGAAG
>JAVTVY010017317.1:0-63969 GCA_036873755.1 Hanleya hanleyi | reverse complement strand
GGTATGTCCACCGTGAGCATCAATACATGCCAGAACACGCCTTCGGACTGATGACGTCAAACGTCTGATGACGTTGGGAGTGATGCGTTCCCATTCCTCAAGGAGACATCGTTCCAAGTCCAGGACGTTGACTGGAGGCTCACGGCGCTGTCTGATTTGCCGATCGAGGTGGTCCCATAAGTGTTCGATGGGATTAATGTCCGGTGAACATGCGGGCCATGGCAAACCCTGTACGTTGGCGTTGGCAAGGAAGTCCTGTGTCAATCTTGCTGTGTGTGGCCTTGCATTGTCATGTTGGAAAATGATTCCACGAGGTTGTTGCTGAATAAAGGGCACCACAACAGGCCGTAAGATCTCATCGCAATAACGTTGTGCATTCAGGTTTCCACGAATTACGACAAGCCTCGTTTTGACGTCACCACATATGCCACCCCAAACCATTAACCCTCCACCTCCAAACGGCCGGACCTGGTGGACACAGTTAGGCGCCAAACGTTCACCAACTCTTCGGTAAACACGCTGCCGTCCGTCGTTTCTGAAGATGAGGAATCTGCTCTCATCAGAGAACAGAACCCGCGCCCAGTCCCGCCGTTGCCAACGTCGAACTCGCCTGGCCCATATCAATCTGTCGTTCCGGTGCCGAGGCGTCAGAAGCGGCCCGCGGAAGGGATGACGTGGCCGGATACCATACTGCCGTAGTCTCCTGTCTACTGATCCTGTGTCCCAGTGCTGTAGCCGCTGTGAACGTCGCTGTTACGGTGCGGTTTCTCAGGTGTGATACCCGCATGTAACGATCTTCACGGGGCGTGGTTACTCGTGGTCTTCCACTCCTGGGCCTGTCTGAAGTCTGACCTGTCTGACGTAACCGCTGCATCAACCTGGTGATAGTGATGCGTGCGCAGCCCAACCTTCTGGCTACATCGACGTGTGTCGCTCCTTGTTGGAGCATTCCAACGGCTCTCTCTCTCTGGATGGCTGGCAAACGTGGCATGTCTTGTGTTCTTTTTGTTGCTGTGATATCAACGTGTATGCTCAGCCCTTTTATACAGTTTTTCTGCACGTCCATAACATGCTAAAGAGGGCAATGTCACTTTCACGAAATTTACCTAATTTATTCTCCCGGAAGCGATCAAGTGTTCCCGGTATTTTTGGTTGATACGCTGTGTTTGGGATCTGCAATAGATGGATTTCTTTGCTCTCACGTCATTGGTAGGCAAAGTTTAATTCCTCGTGTAACGCCAGCATGAAACCAGCAGTGACCGGCCCTGTAAGTTCACTTAGTGTTAAATGGAGGAGTACAACATCAATCAACTTCTGGCACCCACCTTTTCTTTGTCTTTTCCGTCAGTTCCCGGATGGAAACATAAACAAGAAATCTATCTATACGAATTGGTATGTTTTCATATTACAAAATCAATTCGTAACAAAAATATTTTGAAAACAAGTTGGTATCGTTTCTTTTGGACACTAGTTTATAATACCGGACATATACTTTGGGAACACCCTTCTGCGAATTTATGTATTATGGGTCTATCAGTGGCCCCGAGCACTTGAATGAGATATTTAGTTGTGCGTACAACCAGTAATCTTGTTATCTAGTCTACGGGTACATGTCAACAATGTAGGCAGGTTACCACGCTAGGCGAAGTCAAAAGCGACACTACTTTGAATCGCTGTTTAATCGTTTATGTCCACTGAGAACAATTCTCGAGGAATTCTCGAATGATTCGCGATATCGTTTTTCTTTCGAAAAATTTGTTTCGAATGAAACCCGATCAATAAAGCGACAGAAAATCGATTTCGCGAATCATTCGGTTTTCGTGAAAAAAAAAATTATCGATTCTCTCTCACCATTGGAATTCGCGATATCGTTCGTTTTTGGCAGATCGATCAAATATCGAAGCGACACGAGTGAATTTCGAGTCGGATCGAGATGATCTTTTGTAAGAGAACATCGGGTGAAAACCATGACGATAATCGGTACAGAAATTGGAGCAATAGACAAGATGTGGGAAAAACTGACGACGTCTGGCGACTAAAACAGCCATACGAATACGGTAGATTCTCTAACGTAGCCTTAGTATCTCAGCCGCGCTTTTATTGCAGCCGTTCATGTGGAGAATATCAAGTATCCACACGGCGCCTAGCACCGGCTTAAGCGAAATTAGATATGCTAGCTCGAGAGCGGTGATGACAGATCAGCTTAAACAACTCAGCTGATGTTAATGGATGAGCATCATGGACGTCTGATGGACTAAACACTTCAACCGGGGTAACCTAGTGAATGCAAGAATACTCAGAGAATCTAACCTGTTATGCACGACGTCGCACGATGACCGAACCCTTTGGCGGTATTGCTCTTTTATCGAGAAAGGGCATCGATCAATTGAATGTGATCCTATAAAATCATACCGACACGTGGGATTTAGCTCCAACTATAATATATATTACGGCTGCCGTAACACTTGCAATATTACCAGAAGCCTGGGGCAGTAAATATTCCTATCGGTGCTACTGACAAAATTGTCCTTCGAACACCTAACAGAAAATGTATCAATATCAGTGTTATGTTACATCAATCCAGTTGCAGTGCCAAATGGAAAAAAAAATCTAATTGCTGGATTAGTGAGCAGTATTATTATTACACAAAGAGCATACCGGTACCAAAGCGATACGAAATTCGTGTATTTTTTGCTAAACATAATAATATAACCTGGGCGATTGGATGTTAGAACTACCCAACAATGCAGTGAAATAATGCCATGTATAATGCAATCTCTTGAAAGTTTTCCGTAAGCATATTACGCATACAGAGTTCCATGTGAAGTTGCAACCTACCTAGACAAGTATATCTTATTGACCGTACACATCTTAACGAATCTCCACCAGTCTGCTTGATACATGGCAGTGGGGCAGGTTGACCTGCATCAGCGTCCAAGATGCATTTAGTACCCAATGTCTTGGAATCGCATTGTTCTTGAAGTTCACTGATACCGTCCTCATCCATGTTCCAGTGGCTCCAGGTTTTGTTGTGTACACAGCAATGTTGACCGACCGGTCCGTCTAATACAGATCCGCATCCATCATCAGCGTGCCACTGATAGAATTTAACCTCGAATATATGTATTGTCGAGGGTGTAGGGCACTCCAGGACATTCTTAGCTTGATCTGTATCATGCCAGTGACATGCATCAGAAATTCTTTCTCCTGGAAGTATAAGAAACAACCCAAGTATCAATCGATATATTTCACAAATCAAGTACACAATCAATAATCGTAGTGTACAAGATCTTTGAGGCTAATTTTCATTACGGTCTAATTCCACATAACTCGGGATTAGTAATGTACCGGAAATCTTCATGGTGCCCGCATTAACTCAAACCGTGATTGAGATACATTTTATTTTTTCACGCCTTAAAAATAAACTATTAACCACCTCTCTCTCGAAGAGAAATTATGTAGTTATGTCTTTCGGTCAAGGACTCGGAAATTCTTTAGGGATCGTTTCCATTAATCGTTTTTTCTTCAGTCGCGATTTTTCTTCAATTTTCTCGATTGAAAAACGATCATTCGCGAATCAGTCGCGAGGATATCGAGAAAAAAAATGAGAAAAAACGATTGAACCTTTTCTGGAAAAAACCATTCTCTCGCGATATCGTTTTTGAATCGTTTACCCATGCCCGATCTGTTCTTGATCGCGAATCTTCAATCGCGAGAGAATCGGGTTTTTTCAAGGCGCGAGAGAATCGTGAGGCGGAGTGATATTTGACACATAGGCCGTGTTGCCGTCGTACGCCGCTCTATCCGCGAACTGGGAACTACATGTAATGTTGATTGCGGATTTGTCGATGGTTAAACCTATATTACTATACTATACTGTATAAATGCGCAAGATAACCGAATAATATATATGATTCACGATCTATAGTCTCCTACAAGCCGAAGTAGGGCGTATGCTGGAAATATCTATACATATACCTGTACCATGCTTCCTGCGACGTTCGCGCTCAGATTTACTCTGGCGAAGCGTAAATGACAAAATTACATGTTTATTCAATAATCGTGTGAGTCGACAATGTATTAATGTTCAGTCATTCCCTTCATACTTTCGATAACTTCCTCATATATTCATGCAACTTGGTATAAACAATACAGGGTGATAGTCACAATATCTTGTTTTGTAAATACCGGGTACAGGTCATAAGTGGATTTGAGTTCGTCGTTGATTGCATTATCAGAATGATTACGGCACAGGCTTCATAGAGGTGTGAATGGGCGCATGGCGATAACCCAGAACAGCTTAGCCCTCCAGCCGAGAATTTATAGGTTAATTAAGGTGAAAAATAGTGTAATTAAATATGTATATTTTGTTATAGTAAAACATACATTAGGAAAGGGTATCCATTCATGTTTTGGTACAGTTTTTAAACTATTGAGATGTGAATAAGTTAAAAAAATCACCATCAAGTTAATTTTATTTATTATAAGAATATTCGCGGCAGTGATTTCATATTTATATTAAATACATATCACAATGGTGATTGAATCGCATATAACGGTTGGATTCGCATATGTACAATACTTTTTATTTTATTTTTATATTTTGATAAATGAACTATGAATGATTCCAAAGGGAAGCTCAAGCCAAAAACCAGCTGAATAGTATATAATTTCTTTTCTTACTGGATTAACCAGTTTTTACAAATTTTTACAAAATTTTTACAAATAGCCCGCGTTATATATTAATAATTAAGTGCTTTCGAGGACTCAAAACCCCGTATGACAATGTTATATTCAATACAGCGCCATCTATCTACACAAGGAAAATGGTGATCTTAGGACAAAAAACCACGAGTACAGCGAAAATCTGACGAATCAACTCAAAATTTCAGCCCGCACAGATGCCAAAAACGTTCACGAAAAATACTAGACAAGAAATCTGGAATAATACCAGCTTTAAAACACAGAAATACCCAAAATAAACTGAAAATTTTCGAAGTTCTGATGACCAAATCTGGAAAGCCATATGTCGAGTTAACGTGTCACAGTACAAATCTATCATAAATATGGAGGATCTACAAATTATGGCTGCTGCTTATAGTGTTGTTTCCTATATTACTCTCTATCATCTGTGATGTGTTGCCAGTTTACCAATACATCCCCATCAATGTCTATATAATATTATTCTTCCAGTACAACTTACTTTATCAGTTTACACTAGGCAAAGAATGGAAAAGGAAGAAGAAAAATGATCGAACTTTATATAGTCTGACTGAAGTGTTAGAAACTCGAACGTGTATGCGGGTCAGTCAGGCTGAACCAATGGCGTACTACTTTCGGCTATAATTCTCAATCGTTTTTTTTCAATCGTTTATATTTTCTCGATTAAAAAGCGATTGAATCGCGATATCGCTTTTTATTCGCGAGAATTTTCTCGATTGAAAAACGATTGCCAACAGAAAAAAAACCATTCGAACAGCGATCGCGAATGAATCGTTTATTTTGAAGAAAAAAACCCATTCCCTCGCGCCTTGGAAAATCGCGACTTCGAGAAAATTTGACGAAATAAACGATTCATTCGCGAGCGATAATTGGAAACGGTGCCTTATATTCTGGCACTATTCCGAATTCTGTTTTACAATGAAAATGTACAGTACATAATTAAAACATTCGTGAAGAAATATTACATGTAGCTTAGAGTCGAGTTGTTCGCCGATGTTCGCTTTTACTCGTCAAAAATGAACCGCCCGGAATTCTCTTGCAGTACTAATTCAATTCGCTATGCACTGGCGCTGTTGGGCGTTCCGCTATCTCCAATTCAAACTCTTTCTTTTTTGCACGGTTGGATTTTTACAAATTTTACAATTTATCTTCCTGAAATCGTCCGTGCTGCTCGACCGAAAGTTATACATACTCTACATATGAAGGACCGAAGTAGAATGCCACGTCGATGCCCGAGGTAGGATGAGTTGTTTTGATCGTCTTTATTTATGATTTGAAAGTATCTTTTGGGATGGTTAGAATAATTGAGCCCACGGTAAATTTTTAATCTACACAACCACCATTTATAAGCTACAAGTTGACATGTCATCAATTCAGTTTGAATAAATTTATCATTTCGAATCAAAACGTAATATCATATTTCTATATTTAATTTGTTAAAATGGTTACTTTACACCCGGTTAAAAAGCGTCTTCGTTAATCGTTTTTCCTTCAATCGAGAATTTTTGTTGATTTTCTTGATGAACTCCCGATCACATTGTGAATTCATCGAGAGAATTTCGAGAGAAAAATAACCAAAAAAAAGAAATCGTTTTGAGAATTCTCGATCGATTTTCTCGTTTTTATTCGTCGTTTTTGTTCCATCGAGAATCAATGGTTTTATGTTGACAGAGAAAATGTCGAGAAATTTTGATAGAGAAAGCTTCGAGAGAATATCTCGAAACCATCGAGAGGCGAATGAATACTATCACGTCATTCACAGTTTTACAACTGTTACGCCTCTGTGTGTGAGGGCGCTACATAAGGCACCGTTTCCAATTATCGTTCGCGAATGAATCGTTTTTTTCGTCAAATTTTCTCGATGTCGCGATTTTCAAAGGCGCGAGGGAATGGTTTTTTTTCTTCAAAATAAACGATTCATTCGCGATCGCTGTTCGAATCGTTTTTTTTTCTGTTGGCAATCGTTTTTCAATCGAGAAAATTCTCGCGAATAAAAAGCGATATCGCGATTCAATCGCTTTTTAATCGAGAAAATTTAAACGATTGAAAAAAACGATTGAGGATTATAGCCGAAAGTAGTACGCCATTGGTTCAGCCTGACTGACCCGCACACACGTTCGAGTTTCTAACACTTCAGTCAGACTATATAAAGTTCGATCATTTTTTCTTCTTCCTTTTCCATTCTTTGCCTAGTGTAAAACTATAGCGTGTTTCTGTACAGTTGGCGGTTATATAGATACGATGGGGATATTGAAAGAAATTGAAAAAAATATCTATACATATACATAGGAATAATGGTTATGCATATAATTATAACTTTATATTTACATATATTTTGTACGGGACACAGACCCAGATATGGTCAGATTGGCTCATTTACACTTGCTATTTCGTCGATTTCTGTGTTTTAAAGCCGGTATTATTCCAGATTTCTTGTGTAGTATTTTTCGTGAACGTTTTTGGCATCTGTGCGGGCTGAAATTTTGATTTGATTCGTCAGATTTTCGCTGTACGCGTGGTTTTTTGTCCTACACTCTTACCCCAGAAGGTGTAAATTACACCTCTACGGGGTGTAAATGGCTTGTTCCAGGGCTAACACCCTTTTGGGTGTGAATTAACACCCTCTCCAAAAGGTGTAAATTTACACCTTCTCGAAAAGGTGTTAAGTTACACCTTTTTTGCTCACATTACACCTTCCATGGGTGTTCATTCACACCTTCTGAATAAAATTTGCACCTCCCAGACAAATTTATGAGCATATTTTTGTTGGGAATCCAGCATCCCATGGGTGTTTATTTACACCTTTTGACCACATCTAAACCTTTCAGTGGTGTTAATTTACACCTTCTCAACTGAATTACACCTTCTTTGGGTGTTAATTCACACCTTTTGGGCAAATTTGAATCATCTAGGGGTGCTAAAATACACCTTATTAGTAAGAATTACACCTTTTATTGGTGTTAATGTACACCTTTTGATCGCGATTACACCCTCTTGGGTGTTTATTTACACCTTTTGACGAAAACTAAACCTTCTAGAGGTGCTAAAATACACCTTCTGGAGACGATTCCATCTTCCAGGGGTGTTAAAACACACCCATTTCGTGAGAATTACACCTTCAAAAGGTGTTAATTTGCACCTTTTAGTGAGAATTAGTGGTGTTCGTACCATCCAGTAATGGCTCTTGGTTGAGGTACACAATAAGAACATTAACACAAAATATATGTATGATATATTTTATTAGGGAAATCACAAAACGCACATTTACATTGGTCATTTCATGTTAACCCTCCCTGATATCATAGTTCACTCTCAATCCCTGGAAGCACAAAGTTCAAACGATTAAAACTACAAGCATCCCAACCCAACCTAAATTGAGCACGTTATGTTCACATCACTTATGCCTCCAACTTTCACCAACTCTCATGGAATACTTTCGTGCATAACCTTCTGGGGTGCCTCAACCTCAAAAACTCTCAGAGAGAGTAGGGTAAAACAGGTAACAAAAATCGCCATCAATAATTCCCCGCCTTTGAGCTGTGGAAGGGTCTGTTTGCTTTGCTTTTCGAGTGTCCAGGTAGCGTCTGTTTCAAAGGCTGGCAGAGCAAAGTCCAAAGTCCAATGGCTCGACCGAGAGTAGCAGGGTGTTAGCTGGAAATGGAGTGCTACCATACCTCCAGAGTAGGTGTTCTGCTGCTAGGCCCGATCCTACAATCAGTAAGAACCACAGCTGATAAACTAATCCCACAATGTAAATGTTACTCATCACTTGATGCATTAAAGTTCCATTTTTGTTAACTGGGAATATACACAGAAACAAATTGTAAATATATGTTTTAAAATGTCAATCCCAACACAGTAGTCGAACCCGGGCACCCTCATTGCCTTCCGATACAGACCGGTACTAAAAACATACAGACCGATACCTAAGTATAATTGATTACGACTTTGAGAATACATAATTGGTACTTTGTGGGATTTTCTCATAAAAAACGATCGTTTATAGCGCAAAACGGTATCGCATTTAGCTGCGCCCGTTACGATAGGAAGCGCGTCGCACGGCCGAATCGCACGATCAATTCGCCCGCCAGACTCGCCCAGCGCCCCGACCGGCAGCTTCAAATTCTCCTGATATATATTACACATACTTGATATTATAGGAGCATATTGAGCACAAATAAAGTTGAATGAAACAAGTGTTTCGGGTTTATTCGAGTTATTTCAGTAAAATAACGTATCAATTCACAATGTTCATTGTTTTGATTTCTTTAACATTTCTTTAAAATTCTTCCTCCTTCTGTATGCAATTACTGGGTTTTCCCAGACTTTCGTTGTGTGTGATTCACATGATTTGATAAAATGTCAATATTTCAACAGGATTTTCCTTATATATTTCATCTCTGGGTGGTAGGTGGGAATGAAACGGATGGATCTTTTGTTCAGGGTTTTTACTTTCTTTTTTTCTTACTGTTACTGCCCGAACTGTGAAATAGAAATATGCCATTCTCCGCCCATAAATATAGATTTTTATTGCCTTCTGTCACTTCATGTACCGTAATTTGTCATTTCGTATCTGATAAATTTCATACAATATTGGGTCATATTAATAATAATACTAATATATTAATAATATTAATTATGTTAATATTAATAATGGTATCACTGATGCTCATGAAAAGCGAGCTCTTTGTTCCAATTCGTGGAATCTGTCGCAGTAACTACTGCTCTTGCTTAAACACACCTGCCGAACCGGTCCGCTGGGAGTGCGTGGAAGGTGCTAGACGACACAGGTGGGCGAATCGGCCGTGTGCCGCTTCCCGTAGGGCCTAGCGGGAAGCTGATTGCCACACCGTTTTACGCTTTCAACAGCTGTTTTCACAAGAAAATACCACAAACTACCAATTATGTATTCTAGAGGCCGCAATCTAGTATAGGTCTGTCCTTTATAATTATCGGTCTGTATCGGTCTCTTATTTAGTGACACCCGTCGAACCCAGCTCATGTAACTGAATCAAAATTTACATTCTTTGGGAAAGAAACAAAACTACGGTAATCAGACTGTAAGAAAGTTGACTTACATAGTTGATAGTTCATGTTGAAAATGCATTTCCACGGTGTCACTTGGACCAGTGCCTGTGCTCTCCTGAAATGGGGGAAAATATTAATTTTTCAACTGCGATTTAAAGACGCACATAAGTAACTGGCTATATCCTGCGTAGTCTGCATAGAAACAGGGTGAATCAAATATACATGTATCCACATATTCATTGAACTGGAACGATTGATCACAGTGTAGCTACACAACCAGAAGTGAATAATAATTATAAGACTTATTAAAAGTAGCAAAGGTTCCGGTCAGATTTCACAATACTAGGTTATTTCATTAGTTCTGCCATAATTAATTATTATATTTTCATGGTCTGTGAATAACACTGATTCACCCCCAAACAGGAGAACACGAATCGTTGATACCTTCTTCTCAGTACGCTCTGGGACATTGTGAAATGCTCAATCTGTTGTCGTATGCTGTAATATCTGGATTTCGAACTTTTCCGGTATCTCCTCGTGGTGCTCGATGTCCATGAACTCTTCAAAATCAGCATCATACAACTGGAAAATAAATAAATCACATTTAACTAAGTGGCAAACAATTTATCAGTCAATCTGTCTCATATAGCCACGAAAATAAGCCGTCATATACCCACGAAACTAAGTCGTAGGGGTTGAAGAGAACCTACAAGAACCGATCATCCAGTCCAGCCCGGCTCTTTTTAAACATCATATAATTCTGGTTTCATATTAGTAAAATTATATGGGTAAATAGTAAGGGTAAATACTACCTCAAAATATCCCAAACGTTCCAAGTGGCTGGGCGTTTTTAACTATTCCTATTCCACTGCGTACTAAAATTCACTATAAGTACTGCATTGAACTGAGCAAAGCCATCACTGAACAAATTTATGCCGCCATTTTGGATTCGCATTCATTGAATGAACTCCCAGTTTTATGCGAGCTGAACATTTTGGAGCACATTTTCAACAGTGACGTGTTCGAGGTAGTTGCACTCCTATCTAATGAAGATAATACTTACAAATATGTGTGACTATAGTGGGCTAAATCGACACGATTTCGCAAAGTTTGAAACAAGCCTTCTCGAAGAAAATCAAACCGCCCTCCATTTTCTCCCACGTGATCCTTGTGAGCATGCGCATTGACTAGTATCATTTATAATCTGGTTCCCGAACACTATGGTATAGGGTAACAAGCACCTCCATAATCAGGGCACCAGGCTAACCAGTTCTGACTCGTTTTTCTCTCATATAGGGGCCTACTATTGATGAGATTTAAATAGAATTTCTATATTTTCAAGCGTCACTAAGTTGATTGGGTCAAACAATATCTCTGAGCAGATTATATTAATCAAATTTCGCAAAAGTGTATGTTATCATAGCACCGTATTTTCCCGCATGTATGTTGATTCGACAAAGTTTCGAGCTTGTTCGGTTCTGTCGGCAAAAGTTGAATGAAATACCGAGAGCAACAGAAAATACTCAATCGAGTCACATTTTTAGCATAGTTGAACTATGTTTCGATCATCCGTTCCGACAGTATAAAAATATATTCTCCGTTATAAATTGTCTGTAAGATGTAACATTTTCTTCAGCCTCTAAATACATACATATTTACATGCATCTCCCTGCTCCGACCTGGGTTCACAGGGGCAATTATATTGTACAAATATGAAAAAATGGCATATTTACCTGGAAGGTTACGTCGTTAATGCCAATTAGATCAGCTAGGGTAGCATTCTGTGAAATATGATCTTCAAGGTCCGACAGGCTGGGAGTTGCAAAAGGTAAAGCGATTTTCTTTCAGTTCTCCCCGATCAACAGCGGGCAAGTCGCCATCTCGCAGAAAGTCCACTTTAATGGACAGAACAGCACCGAACGAGCGACGTGAACAAAACCCGGCTGTACGTAATTTATCCTAATATATGTTTGTTTGGAAGTAATATCGCGTGTGCATATATTGGAAATGGTGGACAGCATGATTGATTGAAATTGTAGTTTAAGAGCCGCTTCCCATACGGATTTCGCGGCCCATCAACTCAATATTTTATTTAAACTTCACGGCACATGTTGTTAATTTAAGATCTTTTGCAGTGCTAAATATTAAAATAAATAACAGCATGAGAAGCGGAGCCATGCTTATTTACAAAGTAATGAACAATAGAAGCGATGAATATATTGTTAGGCATTGGCAGAATAAACTAAAAACTAATTGAGCAATAGAATCATCACCGATATGTACAATTTAACCAAAGCTTGGCGTTAGCGTCAAAGGGATATGAGACAAAGGCAGGCCGCGGATTATGATTTTGGTGTGTCAAAAGGGGTCGGAGAGAATGGTAACCATTGCTTTATCAAGTAATAATTTGTGACGATAATCGCGCAATTGTTAATGGATAACATGCACAACAAGCTGTCATGATTATCACTTCGAACCGTTAAGTCTCTTTCACACCTTCCTGTCTCAGTGGATCAATCAAAGCCCATAATTTTACAATTTCCGTTTTATTCACTGCTTATTGTGCAAATCCCCCATTGGAATGAAGTTCAAAATCACTTTATCTGATAGCTGAGCAGTTATCAGCACTGTAGATATCGATCTGATAACTTCTTACATTGGTCGACAAACAACGTGCTTTTGTCGACTCTGCATGATACATAACATTTACTATAATGTTGATATTCAAAACCTCAGAACGTCCCCCCCCCCCAACTATGTAGTGTTGAGCCCAACCTTGAGCGAAAACACTTGAGCGGCTGTTCAATATTCACTCCCTCGTGAAACTGACGGGGGGATTGACTCTTATGGTCTGCAGCTCGTTTTTTGTAATATTTCCTTCAGAATTTTTGCTCAAATGTTGGAGAGACTGATCAAATTGTTAGATCCATTGATTTAGTTTTGTGTAAAAAGTTGGGGTGCTTGAAAATGTTGATGGTTTACCGAAAGCATGACAAGGAAATACATTTCTGCAACATAGAAATTAAGTTCCAAATGTGTATGGAAAATTAAGTATTTACACCTTTTTAACACCTTCCAATAAATTTACACCTTTACGGCTGTAAAAGCAGGGTTGGAAGCAATCTTCATACATTTGCACCTTTTCTACACCTTATTTACACCTCCTAAGGGTGTAAACATGAACCCAGAAGGTGTAAACGTTTGATTTACACCTTTTTTACACCTTCTGAGGTTAGAGTGTACGATCACCATTTTCCTTGTGTAGATAGATGGCGCTGTATTGAATATAACATTGTCATACGGGGCCTTTGAGTCTTCGAAAGCACTTAATTATTAATATATAGCGCGGGCTATTTGTAAAAATTTTCACAACTGGTTAATCCAGTAAGAGATGAAATTATATAATATTCAGTTGGTTTTTGGCTTGAGCTTCGCTTTGGAATCATTCATAGTTCATTTATCAAAATATAAAATTAAAATAAAAAGTATTGTACATATGCGAATCCAACCGTTATATGCGATTCAATCACCATTGTGATATGTATTTGATATAAATATGAAAAAACTGCCGCGAATATTCTTATAATAAATAAAATTAACTTGATCGTGATTTTTTGAATTTACTCACATCTCAATAGTTTAAAAACTGTACCAAAACATGAATGGATACCCTTTCCTAATGTATGTTTTACAAAATATACATATTTAACACTATTTTTCACCTTAATTAACCTAGAAATTCTCGGCTGGAGGGCTAAGCTGTTCCGGGTTATCGCCATGCGCCCATTCACACCTCTATCAAGCATGTGCCGTAATCATTCTGATAAAAATGCAATCAACGACGAACTCAACAGGAAGCATGGTACAGGTATATGTATAGATATTTCCAGCATACGCCCTACTTCGGCTTGTAGGAGACTATAGAACGTGAATCATATATATTATTCGGTTATCTTACGCATTTATACAGTATAGTATAGTAATATAGGTTTTTCCATCGACAAATCCGCAATCAACATTACATGTAGTTCCCAGTTCGCGGATAGAGCGGCATACGACGGCAACACGGCCTATGTGTCAAATATCACTCCGCCTCACGATTCTCTCGCGCCTTGAAAAAAACGATTCTCTCGCGATTGAAGATTCGCGATCAAGAACGGATCGCGCATGGGTAAACGATTCAAAAACGATATCGCGAGAGAATGGTTTTTTCCAGAAAAGGTTCAATCGTTTTTTCTCATTTTTTCTCGATATCCTCGCCACTGATTCGCGACTGATCGTTTTTCAATCGAGAAAATTGAAGAAAAATCGCGACTGAAGAAAAAACGATTAATGGAAACGATCCCTAAAGTATGTACCATGGTAAAATTTATCTGTAACTGCCGCCTTAACAATGTAATGCTAATATGCCATGTCATCGCGATTTTCAAAGGGACTGCATTGAATGATAACATTTTCATCAGCTTTATTTTATTATACTTAATAAATGTTAGGCATTCCAGCGATTATCGGTCCGGTTGAACATCTGACCGCCCAAGCCATCCATCTCCGGTCTTGGCTATTTAAAATCAAACAGGGAATGTCTTCGGCATTATATTTTGGCTTTCATACATGTTATATCTATAATACCGGACATATACTTTGGGAATACACTTCTGTGAATTTATGTATTATGGGTCTATCTCTGGTCCCGAGCACACGAATGGGATATTTAGTTGTGCGTACAACCAGTATCCTTGTTATCTAGTCTACGAGTATATGTCACCAATGTAACATGCTAGGCAGGTCACCAGGCTAGGTGAAGACAAAAGCGGCGCTACTTTCATTCGGCTTTTAATCATCTTTGTCCAATGAAAACAATTCTCGAAGAATTCTCGACTGATTCGCGATATCATTTTTCTTTCGAGAAAAAAATTCTCGAATGAAAACCGATCAATAAAGCGAAAGAAACCCGATTTCTCGAATCATTCGGGGTTTTTTTAAATTCTCGATTCTCTCTCACCTTTGAAGTTCGCGATATCGAGAAAAGATCACAGATTTCTCAACGAAAAACCGAACAATATTTGGAGACGCTTCCTAAAAATATTATGGAAAAGTTCATATTTTAGGGCAAGAGCGAATAATAACCACTGAGCTCGCAAAAATTATCTCTATTTTTTGCACTATTCAAACTGATCATCAACAAGGATTATAATGAAAGGTTGACATCCTTTCACTCTTTTGTTGAAAAAAAAACTGGTCCCCTGATTTCGCTACGATGCTGCCGTTCCGATTGGCATCGTGCAATATCAATGGACGAGTTTATGTGATCTCTCAAATGGGGAGTGATTGTCAGGCTTTGGGGAACATACGTGGATATAGGTCGATTTGTGTCGCTGTGTTAATCAATTCCGCGATGGAAACAACAATTAAAATTGAGAAAGAAATTACATCTTTTAATTTATTTGTTTGTCTTATTCGATTGTTATTTGTATGAAAGCAGACGTCCGTTTCCTCACCCTAATTGTGAAACAGAATCACCCAATGAACACTTGCACCTGACCCATGTACATTTCACTCAACTGTGCTGAAACACTCAATAATTGCACAGTTAGCACATTGTTAAAACCCAAGTGTTATAGAATACCCTATTTCGTACATTAGCAAGAAAAGCATATCCGATCCGACTCGTAGTTGCCATAAAATGTTTTCGAAACACATCAAGAACATAATTAAATAAGGAATTCATGTTACTGATGTCTTGTGTACTGATGTCTTGTGCAACAAGTGTTCGGGTTAGTAGGATCAGGTGCTTTTCCATGCCTTCCGTCTCTGATAGTATTAACCTCGTCTTTACATCGGAAAGCTATTTAGGATTCCTGTTTATGTTGATCATCTATTCATTGGGATATTTGTTTTCATTGATCCATGTGTCAAACCTTTTATTCAGACGCTGTTGATTCGGCCGCTTTCGGGATCTAAAATATGAGGAAATGCAGTTCATATCTCTTTGACAACTTATACCGAAATCCGAATCCGCGACATTTCGGCACGCGATATTTCGGTAAGCGACATTTCGGTACCTTGTATTTCAGGGCCAAATTATACTAAAGTAAAGACTTTCATATCCTTTTGTTAACATGTTTAACTAAAAGCATCTCATTTTAAAGGTTACCAATATGTAGATTCTTTCACTGTGATTATCCACATCATTTTGGCAACTTTTTACATATATGCAGTTGATTTAGAAGACATTTGGATTTCTCAGGCAAAAAGCAAAATCACAAAAGTTGAGGTACATTTTCATAACGTTTAATTCTCTTTCACAGACTTGGTGAATATTTTGTTACTAGTAAAATACCTCATCAATCAATTAACTGTGAATGTGAAAAGTTGTCGAAAAGTCACAGCTAATCACTGACAGAGAACTTACAACTTGGTAACCCTTAGAATATTATGTTACATGTTAACCATATATTGGAAAAAGAATGTGAAAATCTTTTTTAGCATAATTTGGTAGTGTTTTCATTACCGAAATTCATAGTGTTTTCGAAGTGTTAATTGTGCCATTCAAATGTTAAGAAGCGAAGGAGGAATTGATATTCGCAATAGGTTGTGGCAATGTGCATTTTCTACTGCATCGATACCCCTTTTAAATGTGCCATATTTATCATATTAAAAGTAGCATGATAAATGTACAAACGTATTTTGGAACTTTGTGCCATGGTACATGTATCATAATAGGAGTACCACTGTACCACGGGCCAAATTTTGGCCTAATTTAACGAGGAAATGACATGTTTTTGCATAAATATGAAGTAATTTTGGTCCGATATTAATATCGAAATGTATATTTTTTATCTGAAAATCCGGCCCATTCACTCGTCATTCATTTTTAGCTAAAGTATACTTTATCAATTTTAGTTCCTTTGAAGCCGCCAGTTGCGTATCTGATGCAACTGATACATTTCATAATTTCTTCGAAGCTGAGTGCCCTACCCTTCCATTGCCGGTTACCTCTTTGTTCCGTATAGCTAATTATTTAGGGTAGAGATATATTAAATTCGAAATTGACTATATTTTAACTCAATATCAATCAAACAACTGAAGAGATGGAACGTATGCGCATCATCACACCGCCACCGGCAGAAATTTTCAATATATTAATGGAGAAGGGAACTTTTCCCTTCCTTCAAGCATCCATGAGACATATGGAACATATTTCACTCCAACGTAAACACAAGTAATATCGACGCAATAATTTCAGAAAGTTTGAATCAAATATAATCATTACTTATATAGGAGCGACCAATAACTTGGCGGACCATTTTTGAAAACCGGCCCTTGGACTATGCGTCATATTGTTAAAGGGGTAGGCTCACATAAAGCTCCACGGTTTCGAAGATAATTGCTTGATCGCAATCATCTTTCATATTCTCACGGAAGCGCTTACATTTGAACAACTGGGTAACCTTGCTACGGTGATGCAAACGCCGACAAGCGGTTTTGTATTTTTGTATGTTGAAAGTAATTCATTGTGATCGACGACTTCACAAACACGGCGAAACGAGACGGTTCCACTCTTTGATAGAGGTATTAGTCTCACTACAAAAGTGCAATTCCGGACTCCGAGCTGTATGACGTAATGACAGCGATCATTAAGTTTCAGTTGGGGACTACCACGTCACCAGGTCACTTCATTCGACTAACGCTCTTCATAAACCGCTAAACATATTCAGCAGATGCAAAGAGAAATGAATTTAAATGAATATAGTCAACACTGAGGATGACTGCATGCCTGGAAAGTTTCCAAAGCACAGCTAATTTGACATTTTTTTGCATTCTCACTATCAACGAATACGGTAAACAAATCGCAGTGCCCCCAGTGGCAGAGACTGCGGCGAACATGTGAACCAGTAAGAGAGCCTGCTATTGAACGCTATTTTATACGAACAAAAATAAAATCCGATGCTGAGAATCTACCAGAACGCCTGGCTTGGGACCTTTGATGGTAGATGCCAATGTATATTTTCAATACATTAGAAAAAATAATAAGATAATAAACTCATTTTCCAAATCAATTTTGTTAAATTTTCCTACAAAATGTATGCTATTTTTGACTAAAATTATTTTCATTCATGTGAAGACGAACAAATTCGAGTTACTACAGTTTTTAATTTTTTGTCATACCCTGATCTCTATACTCTTTTCCTACGGCATAGAGATGGCACAAATTTTAAAACTCGATTTTTCTGTTCGGTTTGACATCGATGGGAATGACTTTATTTGAGTCAAAGATGAGGAAACAAATTTTACGAAATGAAATCATAACTTATTGAGAATATACTTAGGCACCTGTGGCCTTAATGCATTACAAACGAACAAATTTTAACAGCAAAGTAAACATTTACGGTACTTTTGTCAACCACCTTATTTGGGCAGGATAATACCCCAGCCACTAGATAGATTCCAGTCGGGATTTCCACTCGAGAGCACACCGCCGGAAGTGACATCGTATTATCTAAAGCGGAATGTGTCGAACGTTCCGATCGCTTTTCAATAATGTGTTGTATATCGGTTGAACTTGGCGATTAACTATGTTCTACAGATCATATTTCCCAGTGATTATGATACAATAATTCGAAATACAACTCATTGACTGAAATCCTCACAGTAATGTGTGAAGTTGTTGTGGGGATTTACATGCTCGTGTGTGTACTGGACTATTAAGGCAGAGTTTATAGAGGTTTTATTCTATATTCGTTGAAGACGGTCATTTGTTAGTGTGACTGGTATAGTTTTATGAAATTAGGTATTTCTGCAATGGACGTACAGATTCATTACAGATGCTGACTGGCTATTAATTGTCAAATGTGACGATGGTATTTGGGAATTATACAGAACTTACCTATGACTGCGAGGGACAAGCACGTGTACAGTAGACATAAACTTAAGATCATCCTAAGTGCCCTCGCTTGTTGCCAATTTATTATATGTTTTAGTTATTTGGATATAATGGCCCCGATAGCAGCGCCGAGCAAGCTCACTTCATCTGCAATATTAAAGAAATGATGGAGGAGAAATGCAGTTTGATTTTAATAGAAATATAATGTGACTGACATTAGATAACACGAAGATTCAAAGTCTATGGACACGTGAGGATTTTTTTCAGTTGTAGCAATACCTGGCCACGTGTAAGCCCAAGCCCCACCGCAATAGTACAATCCATCAATGCAAATAAGTCTGACTTTACTTTAATGGTATTTCCATTTGAAAATTTTAGCCGACGACCATCAAGGCAACACAACACATAATACTATATTAAATAATCACAATAATCTTAATACTGATAACCGGTCTATTATTTTCTCTCTGATCAAGTTAGCACTGTGTTTTGGGGTTGTATGATCAAGGTATTATAAATGGTGATGCTCTCCTCATTCATAAGCACACTAACAGAAAGCTGTGGGCAGATATTAAGCTTCTTCCAGCAACTCAAAATATTACCATTGTTATAGTTGTTGGCTCTGTTGCGAAATAAGCATTGTTCTATTACCGAGTATGAACTTTGCGATGAAATATGAAATAACGTACATGTTGCCTACCTGAATTATTTACTGAATGGTAAATATCCTTGATCAACTTACCTGATCGAACAGCAATTATATTGACATGGGTTTTGGATATATTCCTCATGTCATGTGGCTCATAGGTCTCGGTTGCTCTATCATACTTATACACCTTTTTATTCGATGAGTCTTAAGTCATCTAGCGTGAAGAGTTTAGATTGGTTTAAACAGTATTTATTAACAAATGGTGAATTGGGATTGGCGAACAGGCTTAGCCTATCTCAACGCCTCTCCCAGAGTTAAGATTCTTTTTACGGGGAAGTTATGTTTTACTATTCAACGCAAGGAGAATCGTAAAACAACTTCGAAGAAATCAGTTAGCATTCAATAAATCTTTCAATGGTATTTGCTTATATCCTTTGCTTTAATATTTCCCTGGCCATACAGCGAAATTAAATTGCATTCCTTTTCATAATGGTCATTAAATGTGTGAAATGGCTGTCGATTCACGCTTTTTTAGTGAATTATAGTCCGGCCAAGGGGGTGAAATTGCGCTAGAGGTCCCACAGTGGGTTTTAATGGTTTTGACATCTGTGGATCATCCAAACGAAACCGAAACCTTCGACATTTTGATAACACACCTTGTTGCAATAGCAACCACAGGAAAAACAATTAATATCATAGGAATGTGAATAATTTGATCAATATCTAAATAGTTCGCTCATCCTTGCGTTTGGAGAGATTAAACTTGCCACACTGTATCTATGAGTCCAGAAAAACGCATTTTTTGGCGATTTTTTGGTCAGATTTTTGGATCTTTTTATTCATGCAAATTTCTCCGCATTAACCGAGGGATAAATGAGAAAATAATTATATGATATAAAATAAAATACTTTTACCTTTTACCTCACCAAGCTAAACATCTAGAAACAATGGCTAAGATATCAGTTTTTGTTACGCCCATACTGTCGTCGTGTTGAATTTGCCCACGAAGCTTTGACCTGAGGTTTTTGCCAACAGACTCATATTGACCACAATGGGATGAGCTATAAATTTTAACCAAAACTCTCAATGTTTCGTAGTTCCAGAACCACAAGAGGAAGATCGTTTATAAAGGGGAGAGATGAAGATTGCAAGTCCCAGATATTCCGGAATCTCAGACACGTATGGTAGTTTTTTGGTTCTGTTTAAGGACCATTTAGACCCCTCGAGAAATTTGATTAAATGTATTCCTGAAACTACAAGTGATATACTGTTATTCGCCGAGGCCTACCCTATGTAGATGCCATTCGACAAATATGTGTAGCTTTATTGTTTTGGTGGGAAGCCGTACGACGCCTGACATTACAGGTTAGTTTTTCTAGGTATTCTTGCGTTTATCAGGTTTACCCCATGTTGCGGCTTTTACTCCATCAGACGTCCTCGGTACTCATCCTTGATGAGTTGTTTGAGCTGAATTATTACCACAGCTTCCAAGCTAGCGTATCTAATTCCGCTTAAGCTGGTGTGGAGGCTAAGAATGTCCCTTCTAACCCAGATACGACGTCTTTCTCCACAGTAGGGACAAGATGCGGTCTTTGATTGCAATAGAAAAGGGTATAAAAAGGGCACTAAACAACAGGACATTCTTATCCATCACACCGGTGCTAGGGGCCGCTTGGGTACTTGAGGCTACGTCCAAGAAACCAGCGAAGTCTCGGGTCTGAAAGTGAAGTGCCAAGGGAAGCCTTCCTGTAGAGGCATATGGTTGCTTTTCAGTCGCCGACAATTTTTCCCACCGCTTGCATATCTCTCAATAAACGTAACAAAATGACCAAATGCTTAATGAAATATCTTTTCAATGAAGATGTGACATTGACTCCTAAGATATAAAGGTAAGTTTATCTACATGGACTCTAATTCAATACTAGACAGAAATGGACCACACTTTGCTTTAAACAAACATAGCATTGTTGGCATGTTAAAATAGAGAACAGACATAAGAGTTTAGAGAGTAGAATAGATATATTTATTAATCGATTTCATGCGTGAATATACTTTGTAGTTATTGGCCTTTTACCAAATGTATGGGCATTATTATTTTACTTCGCATATCCTAGATTTAGTAAGAATATATCCTAGTATCAGTCACAAAGAATTGTTAGCGGTAGTGTTTTATATTTTTTTGAGAAGGCAGGTTCTGTTGGCAAGCTCAGTAGATCAGAATTCCGGAAAACACAAAACAAATAGAGTCTGATAAATAGGGATTTTCATAACATTAAGCCATAACATTAATGTTGCATATCTAAAAAAATTAGAACATTAGAATAGGAATCAGATTGTATCTGATATTACTGTAGAAATTGATTTGTCCTCAAGATGAAGGTATATTGACTGAGTAGATATCTGGTAGGAATTTTGAGAAATGTAGGCCTATACATATTAGAAGGGCTTGATATCTTGGTCTGCTCCTAGAGAAGGAAGTCGTTAAACTTTTGGAGTGTTTTTATCAAATTGGTGCCCATTCCATCTTGAGTGAGAAGTTCAGTTGACATCGGAAGAACTTGACATAAGGAAGCCAAAATTCTGCGAAATAATAATATTTTGCCTTTCCCCTAGGTCCAGTGGTTTGTGTAGATAGATTTATTGCCACAATAGCCTGTTAATGGGGAAGGCAGATACACATGTTGGGTGACCCATGTTAGATTGCGGAACTTCTCGTTGGTGACATTTGGGATAAAAGATAGGGACAATCATATTTACTAGCTAAAATACCATGCATAAAAGTCAGATCTAAAACTTTTCGTCGCTGAGATAAAGGCGGTAGATTAAAATGACTACAAGCACCAATATAACCTGTCTGATCGTAGCATACACCAGTCTTGTAACATAAAAATTTGATAAAACTCTTCTGTACCTTTCTACAATATCAGATAAGTATTTATTATGTGGGGACCATGCTGGCGAAGAGTATTCCAGTCGGCTTCGAACAAGAGATATATATAAAGAAGTCAAGGCCTTCACAGAGTTAAGGATAGCTGTCTCCTTGGAGGGTCGAAATTGGTCATTTTTCATTCAAATATTCACTATTTCCTCTAACATTTGGTGAAAAAATGAAATCAAAATTATAAACAGAAGTGCTTCAACATTAGGATTAAAAATTTTGTTTCTCAGGCACTGGAACAATTAAACCGATTGCCTTAGCTTGGGCTTGGCTACTATTATTTTTGTCTGTTTCCAGAACTTTTTTCCGCAGTATTATGGTAAGATAATTATCTATTAGACCCACTTATTTACATTAATCTACCCCCTTCTGATCAAAACCATGCAAACACCCGTTTTTTGTTTCTCTGACAGTGACACTTCACTCAGACACCCGCTGTGAAGTGAACAATTCTCAGCTGAACAAGTTTTAGCAAGTTTTTTACGTTTAAATTGGACTTTAAACCGCCTTGATGAAAAAACTTAGTGTAATAGTTATCCAGAATAAACAGGAATTCGAGTAGGTCCAATTAGACAGATTAAAAATTTATTTGACAATAGAATTCAAGCAAAAAAATCCGAGATTTAAACGTTTAATTCTCGAAAAATATCCGTGCTACGCTTTTGAAATTTGGCATGCTTGTTACTTACATGAGCAGTGTGACTAACGTCACAGGACCTACGAAGTAGGGTAGGCATTAGGACTCCGACGCGAACTGAACTCTTGGAAATCCCCACCCCCCGTTGAAATCTTGCCTATATTAATATGGGCACTGCCCAAGTCAGAATCGCCAGTGATTTTCGTCAAAAATCACCAGAAATTTTCATCAAAAGTAGGTCAGCTAGAACTTGTTGGTAACAGTCTCCTAATGCGCCTTCATTCCAAAAATAAATAACGATCCCGATTTAATTTTACAATGTTTTAACTAAGGAAACAGATTGAATAATAAAATGTTCAGTAGATTTCAAGCTTTACGTGTGAAAATACATTTACATCTCTTTAATGGTTTTCAGTGCCCTTGTCCAGTACCAAAACAACTTTTTGAATCGCATTATTTACCCAACAATACAACAAATTCTTATATATACTGCTATAGTAGAAAGGTAGCATTTATGTAGTTTACGGTAATTCAACTCAAGACCAACACCTTCTCGGCACAAGATAATAATGATTCTATGTCATTCTCCTGAGCATGACCGGTACAAAGACGAATAAATAGCATCTCTACATCACGTTGTTATCTAGATATATGAGACAACACATTTTGGGTATCGGCAATCTGGTGAATGTAGAATTTGAGGATTGTACTTAGCATCTTAAATACAGCCTCTTAATACTGATTACATATCTGTTTAATTTCGTTTCCCATAATATAGCAGTTAATCAAAACATGTGTGTATATAGCAACAGTGTGTGTCTCAAGTTAACGGCAGCTGTTCAAATGTCCCCTAGACCGGTAATAAATTAATAAAGACGACAACATGTGAACTCATAGAATCTGCACTGTCGATGGTTTAATGTAATGGTTTAATGTAACCATCTGTTGCAATATTTTTTTAACTCCCAGACAGATTTGTTTATTTTTGTCTCCCCTGCTCTGACCTCTAAGAAAAATTTAATTATTACACCATGGCAGGATTAACTGCATTCTCGAATTCCAAGCCTATCAGACTGTTAGTTCTGATCTGCTTATAGGCCTATTAGGGGTGACCCAGCTACACTGGTGTGACCTCTAGCTCTCAAAACATTTACGGATGGCATATACCGCCAGGTTTTGTACTGTGTTATATCATGGAGCCTCTTGTAGGCTCCATGGTTATATATACAGTGAAACATACAGCCAAGGGTTCCCGATGGGCATGACAGTGCACTCGCTGAACCATCAATAGATAATAATAAAAAAAAATTATAAATCAAATTTTCATCAAAATTCGGTCAGCTCAGAACTTGCTGGTAACAATGCCCTAATGCAAGTTCATGCCAAAAATCAAGGTTCTAATGTCAACGGTTCTCCTTATTTTGCCGACGAAAGGATTCGGATGGACTGACTGACTGACTCACTCATTACCGGACAATTTGCGATCTGTAGCCTACTTCGTAGGAATAAGGTGATCTAGTAAACACTATCTCCCTTTTTGTAAGTTCGGATTAGTTTTTTAATTATTCAACTTTTAAGACAAACGACCGTAAAACAGTACGTTTTTTTAATTTGTTTTAATAAAATAGCTGTAAAAACAAAACCAGACAAAAATTTAAAAAAGTGAGATAACTTTTACTAGTTCGAACCCTCTCCTATCAAGGTATACCATCAAAGTTGAAACAAGACCAACAGTTTTCATGAAATTTCAATTGAAAAATGGACGCTATTGTTTCCATTTTAATTTTTAAAATTGGAATATTTTCTATACAGTAGCAGCATCGGTTATACAAATCATATAGTTGGAATCCCTACGGTGCACGCTTTCATAAAATATATAGTTTATTATGGTTATCTTGCATATTTATTGACACAGACGACAAATTGTCACGGGCGTGCAAAAACTGCCTCTAAGGGGACAGCTATCCTTAAAAGATTTACAACACCGTTTTACAGGAACGGTAATTTTAAAAGATTTGCTGCACATGATTTCAATATATTTTTTGAAGTTAAGATCGGACGTTAAAATTACACCAAGGTCTTTGATCTCAGTGACTCGAGTTAGAGACTGGCCCTGCAGTGTATATTGATGTTCTATAATATTTTTCTTACTCGAAAAGATCATGTTGTAACTTTTCATAACATTAATTACAAGTTTCTAGATACGACACCAGTCTCTAACCCGGTCCAAATATTCCTGCAAATAGATGCACTCTGTGACATTCACTATCTGCCTTGAAAATTTACAGTCATCGGCATACATAGTTGTGACAGAATATATAAGAACATCCGGAAGGTCATTTATGTACAAGACAAACAGTAGTGGTCCTAAGATGGAACCCTGAGGGACGCCGGAAGGTATATGAAATTAGAAGCGTCTAGTCCGTCATTCATAATTCAGCCGTCGTCCATTAGAGAATATCCGTCCAATGAAAAGCATTGGACGAATTGTCCTTAATAACCACTGTTTGAGTTCTGTTAGATAGATAGGAATTCATTAAATTTAGCAGATTTCCATTGAGTCCAAATGATTCTAATTAGTAGAAGAGTAGCCCGTGGCAGACGGAATCGAAAGCCTTAGAGAAGCCAATATATAGACTATCGATCCAAAAGATTAGTTGTTGTCCAACGACCTTTCATAAATCCATGCTGAAATTCACTGATGTTGCATTTGACAAAGTCATACATTTTAACACGAATAACGCGTTCGAACAATTTAGAAATAATAGGAATAAGAGGTATTGGCCTATAGTTAGTTACAGAGCTTTTGTCTCCTCAATTTGAAACCGAAATAACATTTGGCATTTGAATGCGCTAGAAAATACACCACTATTCAATGATTTCTGAAAGATAATACTCAATGGAACGGCCATTCATTTTATTATTAAATCGAAGATATTATCTGGACCGCTAGTTTTCCGTGGATCTATTTCACCGAGAGGCTTCGTAACATCATCCAGACTCACACTACAATTAGACAGCAGGCTGTTGGATACGTGCTTTATTTTCGGCAACTCACTGAAGTCTTGTTCTACATATACAGACTGAAAATATTTCGAAAACAGATTTGCAATATCAGTTAAGTTATCCGCTTCGGTTTCGCCGTATTTCACAACATTTGCAATAGAACTACATTGATACTTTGATTTAGAGAAACTCCAGAAACGTTTTGTCATTCTCTACACTATTTTGTATTTGTGATAGGTATTCATTGTACTTAAAGTCACGCACATTTTTGAAAATGGCCCTGGCGTAGGAGAATGCGTGTTTGTCATCCGGGTGGTTGATTCTTATAAAGTTCTTTCTTGCCGTGTCTTTTTCTTCAAGCATCCAAATAAGTTCGCTGTCGTACCAACCCGAGAACTTATTTCTCACTTCCACTGTGGGCACACACTCCTCTATGCAGCAGTACAGACAATCATAGGAAAACTCCACACACTTAACACAGTCAAAAGACCAGAGAGTTGACCACGGGTAAACTCTCACCACAGAGATTATATTCTGATAAGTTCAATTTGTTTATTGAACAATGGGAGGTGAATAATGAAAATATGGATCAACAGACTATCCCAAATCATTTGACAAACTATATGTGTGGTTAGTTGAGATATACGGGTGTCTAGGGAAACGGGCGAAGGGGAGAAGTAAGACAGAAGAGGAGAGGTAGAGAATCCCAGACAGAGAGGGATGGAATCGTTATACAGGTGTGCGACCTGGGTCGAACGCCAAAATATAGAGAATGATGGAGTAGAAAGAGGGGGCGAGATATCGAATATAGACGGGATTATACACGGGACAGGTTGGAGATGAAATACGGAACCAGGAGAGTCAGGATATTAGACGAATTTTGTATGCACAGAACATGGGTACGGATATGCATTCGAGGGAAGGAAATACTAGATGTAAGGTGGTGACTGTAGTGAACAATTATATTGTGCGGCCAATAAAAGAGGGGCTACAAGCTATGTTTGGAAACAGCTGTAGTGTACGGTTGAACAGCTTGTCTGGGTTCAATGTTGAACAGATACGTGCGAATCTCCACCAATTTGTGGATAAGTTAGTGGGAGAGGATGATTTGTCTTGTCTAGTGTTTCATGCCGGGCCAATTATGTCAAAAATGGGACAGTAGCAAAAGAATATACAACGAGAGAAACATGGGAGTTAATGAAGCTATGGGGAATTACCAAGACTAATATTAGGGATACTGCTGACAACGCAGGATGGGGATGCCACCAATTGTTTGATCAACCAGCTGTTTGCGAACATAGGTACTTTTAGAAAGATGGAAGTCCTGTCAGACAGAGAGGAAGATTTGAGGATGGATTACATTTAGATGTATGTGGGGTTGGACTGGGATATTTTGTCAGGGAGCTGGCTTATGCAATTGAATTGAAAACAACGTTCAGGGTGCATTTAAACTAGATCAGGGTCCTTTGAGAGGAGTAAGAGAACAAGAATTAAGTATGGTAAAACAAGAAGGGCCCGGACGAGGAAATCTAAGACATGATGGACAGTGGGTTTTGTGAACGCGAAGAGATCGGCAAGTTTGATCAGGTAGCAGGTATATATGGTAAATTAGGAGAAGTATATGAGACTGCAGCGACTGCAAACCTAGCTGTATTCGGCATGGCGAAACTCACTTGTGTAAAGGGTCAGCGAAACTGGATGGGTCAATGGTGGGGTAAAGGTTATTTCAGCACAGAAGGACGAAGGGTGATAAACGAGTGGGTGGTGCAGCCGTGGCGATAAAAAAGAAAAGGCAGGGATATGAGATAACGATGGAAGGTATGGGGTTAAACACGGCAGGAGAGGAGTGGGGTGAAATTATCAATGAAATAGTGTGGGAGTACTGCATGCAGAACGGCAAGATGTGGAGAGACCGACTTTATGATTTAGCAACAATGCAAATTGCAAGATTGGAAGAAATGGGGTATAATATCATTGTGTTGGGTGATTTGAATGGACATATAGGGGTACAGTGGGAGAGGGATTCCGGGTAACGAGGCAGGTAAAAATTTGAACGGGATAAGAATTCTAGAACTTGAAGCATGTCAGGAGCTTTACATTGTAAACAGATCCACCACATGTTCGGGGATTTGGACAAGAGAGAGAGGAGAGTTGAAAACAGTAGTAGATTATATTCTGATAAGTGAGCAGGAGTTGGGAAATTTCGAATTCATGGTTGTGGATGGTGACAATAACTATGATATAGGTAGTGACCATAACTGGATTACGATGAAAATGTCACAAGACATACAGAAGGAGTATGAGAAGCAAAAAATGCAGTATAGATGGGTTATAAATGAAGAAACAAAGTGGGAAAAGTTTCGGTTGAGTGTGGAATACAAATTCGTGGACTGGGAAACGAAGATAGAGAAACTGGTAACTGGTGATGAACAGGCTGTGGTAGAAATGAGGGTTGAAATGTTTAACACAACGTTAATAGATGCTGCACCACGGATTATCTCATGGGTGAAGTGTACATATTAAAAAAGACGAGAAAACTGTGACCTAATGTGGGCAAGACTGGAAAGACGTGCAGCACGTCAGGAATTAAAAATAGAGACTGGAGAGGGATAGAACTGAATATGAACGGACACGAAAACATTTTAGAGATCTGTCCTGTGATATTACAAGAATACGTAATCAAGAGGTAATTTGTCGAACGGGAAGGTAAGGAACGGGGTAAAACAATCTGTAGATTTGTGAATAAAAGAAACAATTCGGTGGTGACGGGTCATCAAAAACAAACCAGGGGGTGACTACGAGCAAGGCATATATTAAGGAAATGGTGGAAACAAAATGGGAGGAGGTGTGCAGGGAGCGTGAACACAGAGCAGCAGATGAAGTAATATTAGAGAATATAAGACAGGAAGAGAAAAAATAGTTGAACGATGAGCATATAGAGATGGAATCCATTCTAGATGAACCCGAGATAGAGGAATTATAGATGGTCATCAAACAGCTAAAGCGATCAAAAGCTATGGCAATGGGTAACATCCTAAATGAGTTTCTGAAAGAGGGAGATGGGCGGATTAATTGTAGAATTTCTCAATCTACTCATATGTAGATTATGGAACGATGAAACGATTCCGATGATATGGAAAGTAGCTAGGATGAGCCTGTTACATAAGGGAAGAAATAATAATAATAATAATAATAATAATAAACTTTATTTAAGCTCGATGGCCTCAGTAGGTTTACAGCCTCTTTTCATGAGGGTCGAGAGCGATAACATATATAAAGAAATACAAATAAGTAATAAAATAAACATATAAACAAAACATAAGATAAATAAACAATGAATGAGACCAATCCAGTGTACACTATACAACAATCTAAATTCCAGGATAATACTAAAACGTTATGTTCAAAATTGAAAAGTATTTAAACTAGGTAGAATTTTGTCTAAAATCGACGATGTAAAACTTGTAACAGGCTCCTTTAAAACTTCTAAGACTCTCACATTTTCGTATATGAATGAGTAAAAGATTGTACATATTTGAAGAAGTTATTCTAAGAGATTGTTTTATAAGTTCAGTTCGCGTGAAAAGAATGTTTAACCATTCTTTAGTAGCAGACAGTAAAACTCTTTTAGATTGTCGTACCTCGACAAGATCAGCTATATAAGAAGGAGTCTGAGTATGTAGGGCTTTGTAAACTAAGACTGTAATCATGTTAAAACGATATCTGTAAGACAATAATAACCGCTTTGGCAGTAGTTTCCCCATATACTAAGACAATAGTCTAAGTGGGGCAGAATAAAACTATGAAAATATTGACGTCTAGCATTGTAGGGTAAACGTGATCGGATTCTTGCGAGTGGATACAGCTTGCTTTTCACTTTTTCCACTATACTTTCAACATGTATGGACCAAGCAAGTTCATATTGTATATTGACACCAAGTAGTTTTTCGTTTTCAACATTTTCAATTTTGGTGCCACAAATTTCCAAGTCTAGTTCAGTGTTCTGACGATGTGTTCCTTTTTGATTAGTGGTAACGAGCATGCACTTGATTTTATCACTGCTCAGACACATCTTATTATCTGAGCACCATGTGTCTATGTTGTTCGCGTCTGCATTCAGTTTCGACTGATTTCTTACATTGATTTATCTGCTGTGTTTCTTCAAATAGGTCTCACTGACGTAGCTCAAAATAACCAATTATTCGCTTGCGACATATTAAGTCGTGTTAAACCAAACTTCAATAAACTCAACTGGTCACTTCCTTGAGAGTTAAAATTCTTGAGTATCGAGGTTCTGTTCGTTTGTCGCAGAGATGGCAGATTGGTTTAGCTTGCTTGCAGCTTATGCTGGCTCTGATGAGCGTGTGGAAGCGAATTCCGCACAGGATTAGTCCATCCAGGACAAATAGCTGTGCTTTCAGAAAATCCGTTAGGAAAAAGCAATTGCTTATAGGTAAGCATTTTTCTGGACCCGACCATTGCTGGGACAACTTTAGTATTCAGATCATAGACGTCGTCTGTCCATACACCAAGGATTCCCCCTTTGGATTTGAGAGAAAAATCCGAGAGCGGGAACTATTCTGGATGCTAGAACTTGGGTCAGTGTTTCCGTATCGTTTAAATGATAATGTCCGTGGATTCGGCAATGTTACAAACCGCCGTTCAAACATATCCAATAATACCCAGCTATTTAAACCCATCGACGGAGACATCGTAGCCATGGTTGGAGAAAGTGTAATGGTGCGATGATTCACGATCATATCACTTAAAATTACTTAGTGGGTTTATCTAACACACCCAATAGCACACATAGCTTACGTACAGTTCTGTATGCGTTACCTCTGAGAGCTTTAAATCATATAGCCAGAGATATACAACAATCTGCGTCCGCAGGAAATATAATACCACCCAAAATCTCTAAAGTATGTCAAGATATAGCGTATTTTCGGTTGTATCGTCCAGTGATCATAATCGAAACATCCCAAGATCGGCTCTTCTTGAAACTCAACCACTTAGATAAAGGACTGGACATTATTAATTTATCTCGAATCCTGAATGATCCATGGTACGCAATACTGTACCAAACTATTTTAAGTTCACAGAACCTCCTTGCATTTCATATAAGTATACTAAATCTATAGCCACCAAAATATTCAATTACTCTAATGCTGTCAAGGAGTTTGACTGGAACTTATAGTTGTATATAGGGGTATAGGTGTGATTGTGAATCGTCGAACTTTATATCTATACACCATGCAAACATGTTGTGACTGGTGACCTTGATGTGGTGAGTGATAAGGACCTAAGATTACTCCTGATAAAGGGACCTAAATATAGAGAGCCGAGAAATATAAATCTGGAGGCCGACCAGAAGATAGTCCTGTCTGCTTTGGAACAGTACGTTATTGATTGGTCTAAGCGAGAAAAAGTTGAACCTACAGTACTCGATGATTGGTTGGACCTCACCAAGAGCAAGGTCGTTGAAACAATCTGCCATATTGACAGAAATACCCTTCCCCAAGCAAAACAAGTACTGAGAAGCCCCAATTCGCAAGAATAAATTCGTCATAGGCCCAGCAGACAAAGCTCCGAAGAATATAATATTCATATGCAAATATTACTATTACCAGGTGCTGGTTGAAGAATTGCGTGTAAACATATCGTTATCAAATACGTCTACTTACTCTCAAACTGCATTTACTCTGGAAGATTTATTTACGATTTATCACAAAACGTTTCTCAAGGAAAGAGGTATTTGTCTTCCAACCAAACATAACGATATACCAAAAGTATACTGGACTCCCAATTGCATAAATCACCATACAAAGCTAGATTCATAGCTGGTTCTAGAAGCTGCATCACCAAGCTTCTTTCAATCCTGTTGACGAGGGCCCTTCATGACGTAAAAGCATTTTGGGAAAGGTATTGCGCCACTATTTCTAAAAACTCTGGCGTTGAATGTATGTGGATATTAAAAAAACTCAAAATGTCTTACGGAAGAACTTAATGCTAAAGGTCACGTACCGTATAGACACGTATCCACATGGGATTTTTCGACTCTCTGTACCACAATCCCTCATCAGTAACTTACTGACCGTCTAAGTTCATTAATAGTATCTGTGTTCAAGAAAACTGATCGTAGATATATTAATGTCGGAAGCCATAAAGCATTCTTTAGCTCTACTACATACAAGAGATATCATTCATGGGATGTTTCTTTGTTTATAGAGTTGCTTGAACTTCTCATTAAAAATATCTGTGTGATATTTGGCACCACAATATATCAACAGCTTATAGGTATTCCAATGGGTACTAATTGTGCACTCCTATTGGCTGACCTATGTCTGTTCTCTTATGAATTATGACTATATGCAAGCGATTTCAAAAATCGATCCATTCAAAGCCCGCTCCTTCTCATTCACCAAACGATATATAGACGATATTCTCGCTGTGCGTAATCGCTATATAAATGACGCAGTGAAGGATATATATCCCCCTTCACTGGATTTGAGGGAAACTACAGATAACCCTACAGGCACATCGTATTTAGACCTATATCTCTATAAAAATGAAGCGGGCCTTCTCTCTCGTCGACTGTATGACCAAAGAGATGATTACAATTTCGACATCGTAAACTATCCCTTTCTGGACAGTAATATTCCAGTGGGGCCTGCATATCGCGTATACATATCACACCTAGTAGCATTTGCTAGATCCTGTCACAAAAACGTCACACAACATTGTTGCAGAAACTTGTAAAACTGATTTACACCAAGCGCCTTCACTCAAAGTTTCTCAAATTTGGCGATACATATAGCATGCTGATAGCAAAATACGAGCGTAGCGTTCAAGATCTATAGCGCTACGTTTCGCAACTTGTGTCTAATTCCGCTTAACCCGGGACTAGGGGCCGTACGAACCCATGTGCTTCAAGATCCTCATGGTACTCATATGAACAGTCACAATCAAATCTTGACTGAGATACATCATTCTTTAGATGACGACTTTACAACGAACATTATGGATTAAGAACACTGATCAGCGATACTTTTGGAACATCATGATGTCTTTCCGGCATCATTCAAAACTGTTGACCGCTTCTCTCTTGCATGAAACAAGCCTATGTTTATGTATACTATGATTGTCTTTTTGAATTTGGTGCTTATACTGTTATATGGAAAATGGAATAGGTCTTTGGATTATGGACGCGGATATTCTCTAATGGACGTCGACTGAATTATGAATGACGGACCTGACGCTTGTAATTATCAAGAAACATAATTGGATATAAATGATATTTGTATGCATATCGCGTTAATGGGCCTACCCAGGATGTCGTCATGTTGTGAAATATGGAATTTCTTAGCTACCATACTTTCGTCAATTGTATTGCCTCACTTTAGGTGCAGTGCATGTTATATTAAGAGACTGACAAATGGGCACGAGGGAATTGTTTTTGGCTTTGAATGCTGCCTGCTAATATAAACATCCTATCCAACGACCTATAGGGTCAAGCACTGTCAGTTATCTTCTATGTGAAATCATATTTGACTATATTTACAGTAGACATCAGATCCGATCTTCGATATTCAGCTATATGATTTAGTGGTTTGGATAAGTAAAATGCACTAGACCTGTACTCAATGAACCCCAAGTTTGATTTGTTTGTTTTGATTTGAAGACAGTTAACCAGTCTCACTGTCTAAACTGCGCCGAAGGATTGGCGAGTCAGTTTGACCCTGTAATGTACTAGCATTGTATAAAAAGAAATGACCGGTGTGTACAAGCAGACTAATTCACCATCATGTCTCGATGATAGATGTACTATCTCCAGTTTTGAAAGACATTTACAAAAAGGTCTGATGTTAGTGAAGCTGTATTGGTCTGCCTGCCAAATACCGCCGATCATTCCTAAGTTAGGTCGAATGAATTTACAATAAAGTGGCTTAATATTCAGCAGACATGGACTCCGTCGTTGTTGTATCCGGTCTCATTTAAAGAGGTTATCAAGTCTTCGAGAAATTTCGTAAGCCGAAACTGGAATCTATTATCTGGGTTTTATGGACACCATCACCCGAGTCAACAGACGACCTTGCGTTATAAGATCTTAAGATCGCGCACACGCCCTTGTCGTCTTGAAGACCGAACATTCCATAATGTGTTTAAGTAATGGAGTGGTTCGGAATGTATTTACGAAATAAGCCTTTATATGTTCTTCTCTTTCGAACTAAAAGAAACATACATAATTCAGTTGAGATAAGAAAACTTATTTACTTACAACAAGAAAATGAACCGTTACAAGAAATTTTATCCTTTTGGCATGGTTTTGGAGGCGATTATTGACAAATGTCTCCGCTCCCGTCCAGCTGCTCCTGGTGTCCTTACATCATTAAGGTGCGCGATTGGCTTATATTCTCTCGCATATAATTAGAATCTAATTAGCAAAGCTGCTAATTTGCAGATATTTTCTAGAATACTTTGCTATTTAGAACGAGATGCTAATTATACAATATATTCTGTTTCTCCCCGAACAAATCCACCGACCGCAATATGCCCCCTGCATCGATTCAACTGAACGTAAATATTGAACGAGAATTCATCCCACTACCAGATTATGCAGCAGAGTAAACTTGCTGACGGAATGATCGACACTGTTCGAGTATCCTCCCTCACACGAGGTACACCCATTCGGAAATCCCGAGCGGAAATCTACGAAGGGGACATCTCAAACCGGAGATCCCCGAGAAGTTGCGAATGGAGGTACACCGACTGATTCGGGTGAGCGAGAATATCGTTCGACTTGTCCGTGACGTCAATGACAAGTTATACCCCACTGAGGTCGCCGATACTTATTAAAGCGGATAACGCTCATCTTCCATGGACCAAAGTCAACATAACCTGTGACGTACAATGTAACATGACGTAAAACGCTGAATATCTCTTTCCTTAATCTGTCATCGCGAGAAAGCTTCACGCGAGCACATTCCATTCTTCTCAGTTTGCTCATACCGAGAATGTCGGCGTTTTCCTTTTCGAAATACACGAATGATTTGCATAAAATGTAGACTATATACATATGTGCGATGCTGGGACTTGGAGCTCTTGTTCCCCAGAAAGAAACAATATATTGTCAAATTAGCACTTTGATAATCTCATCTAAATTGCATAGATTCGCACTTCAGGGAGAGTTAATATATTGTCTATTTAGCGTAGATTCGCAAATCTGTTTTACCTCTTCGAGATTGCAGAGAAGACAATATATTGTCTAATTAGCACTTTGATAATCTCATCTAAATTGCATATATTCGCACTTTGGGGAAAGTTAATATATTGTATATTTAGCGTAGATTCGCAAATCTGTTTTACCTCGTCGAGATTGCAGAGAAGACAATATATTGTCTAATTAGCACTTTGATAATCGCATCTAAATTGCATCGATTCGCACCTCCTGCATACTTAATATATTGTCTATTTAGCGTAGATTCGCAGATTCAATTTCGCACGCCGGCTTCACAATATATTGTCTAAATAGCACTGTGGGGAAAGTGAATAATATATTGTATATTTAGCGTAGATTCGCAAATCTGTTTTTAGATTCGCAGATTCAATTTCACACGCCGGCTTCACAATATATTGTCTAAATAGCACTGTGGGGTCATTCTCACGGAAAGGCACATTTTCACTTGGGGAAATATCTTAAAATCAAGATCACCAATGACTACAGAATTTGATTTCAACAGAGTCTCCATTGACAAAGTCGACCTTTCATCATTTTGACGCAACCCCTAGTGTCGAATGCCATTTGGTTCTCACGAGAATTGTTCACTTAATGGTTTTATAGTAATTGTAACAATATGGCATTTCTAGGTTCAACAAACAAGGGATATCCACATTCAATTTACTTGTTAAGGATTTACTGCTGCATAGATAATACATGTATTATTGTTATATTAACAACATATCATTTCTGGGTTCAACAATAGAGAATGAAGCATGATCGATAGGGTTAAACCGCTTTGTGAATATATGTTAAATAGAAAGTATATTAAGTCTTCTTCAATTGCGGATATTTGCAATTTACATCACATTACCAATGCTCTAATTAGACAATATATTGCTTCCTATTCAACAAAATATGTGTACGAATAAAATTTAGACAATATATTGTCTTCTCTGCCATCTCGACGAGGTAAAACAGAATTGCGAATCTACGCTAAATTGACAATATATTAACTCTCCATGAAGTGCGAATCTATGCAATTTAGATGAGATTATCAAAGTGCTAATTAGACAATATATTGTCTTCTCTGCCATCTCGATGAGGTAAACACGTTTGCGAATCTACGCTGAATAGAGAATATATTAACTCTCCGTGAAGTGTGAATCTATGCAATTTAGATGAGATTATCAAAGTGCTAATTAGACAATATATTGTCTTCTCTGCCATCTCGACGAGGTAAACACATTTGCGAATCTACGCTAAATAGACAATATATTCACTCTCCCTTATGTGACAATAAAGTGAATGACAAATCGATTTGCGAATCTACGCTAAATAGACGATATATTACCTTACCATGCAGTGCGAATCTATGAAATTTAGATGAGATTATCAAAGTGCTAATTAGACAATATATTGTCTTCTGTGAAATTTCGCCGAAGTTAAAACACATTTGCGAATCTACGCTAAATAGACAATATATTAACTTTCTCTGAAGTGCGAATCTATGCAATTTAGATGGGATTATCAAAGTGCTAATTAGACAATATATTGTCTTCTGTGAAATTTCGCCGAAGTTAAAACACATTTGCGAATCTACGCTAAATAGACAATATATTAACTTTCCATGAAGTGCGAATCTATGCAATTTAGATGAGATTATCAAAGTGCTATTTAGACAATATATTGTCTTCTCTGCAATCTCGACGAGGTAAAACCGATTGGCGAATCTACGCTAAATATACAATATATTAACTTTCCCTGAAGTGCGAATCTATGCAATTTAGATGAGATTATCAAAGTGCTAATTAGACAATATATTGTCTTCTCTGCAATCTCGTCGAGGTAAAACAGATTTGCGAATCTACGTTAAATATACAATATATTAACTTTCCATGAAGTGCGAATCTATGCAATTTAGATGAGATTATCAAAGTGCTAATTAGACAATATATTGTCTTCTCTGCCATCTCGACGAGGTAAAACAGAATTGCGAATCTACGCTAAGTTGACAATATATTAACTCTCCATGAAGTGCGAATCTGTGCAATTTAGAAGAGATTATCAAAGTGCTAATTAGACAATATATTGTCTTCTCTGCCATCTCAACGAGGTAAACACATTTGCGAATCTACGCTAAATAGACAATATATTAACTCTCCGTGAAGTGCGAATCTATGCAATTTAGATGAGATTATCAAAGTGCTAATTAGACAATGTATTGTCTTCTCTGCAATCTCGACGAGGTAAAACGGATTTGCGAATCTACGCTAAATATACAATATATTAACTTTCCATGAAGTGCAAATCTATGCAATTTAGATGAGATTATCAAAGTGCTAATTAGACAATATATTGCCTTCTCTGCCATCTCGACGAGGTAAAACAGAATTGCGAATCTACGCTAAATTGACAATATATTGACTCTCCCTTATGTGACAATAAAGTGAATGACATATCGATTTGCGAATCTACGCTAAATAGACGATATATTACCTTTCCATGCTGTGCGAATCTATGCAATTTAGATGATAATTAGAAGAATTATATCGCCTTTAAACCCCCGCACCAAAGATTAGCAAAATATCTGCACTATATTGTCACCAGTGCTATTTAGCACCATGTTAAGAGATAGGGGAGAATGGAAAATATCAAGGAAAAAGCCAATTGCGCACCTAACTCGTCAATCGGCATAATAATGTATTTTGGTCGTATTGGAATTGAAAAGATCTTGTGTCAGTTGCCCAGCGCTCTTTCACAGCCTCAATACGTAAACATTTATCAGACTGATTTAGCTTAAGTTAGAGTTTATTGTCGATTTGTTATGTCAATCGGCATAATAATGTATTTTGGTCGTATTGGAATTGAAAAGATCTTGTGTCAGTTGCCCAGCGCTCTTTCACAGCCTCAATACGTAAACATTTATCAGACTGATTTAGCTTAAGTTAGAGTTTATTGTCGATTTGTTATTTTAAGACAGTTATTTTTAAATATTAGTGATATATAGACACATACAGTACTTATGACGCATTAGAGAAATAATCGTTTAGCTACATTTATTAGGAAGAAAGACGGAATGTTTAGTCCGAAGAGGTGAATAACGTGAGCATAGAAATGGTTAGGGTTCTCTTTGAGGAATGCATAAAATAATGTTTTTAATTCAAACCGGTTTATAAGATAGCATAGAGATTTATTAGGTATGAAAAGAGCTGTCTTCTGATGTGGTATAATAACTAAAAACAGAACAAATAGCCTTCTTCACTTTCTTTCACGTCAGTTTCGAACTTTATTCTTTTCAAGAAATATTGCACAGAAATAATGGCATGGCTTATATACCACATATTGCATACGTTGTCACTAACAAAACATCCTTGGCTTCACGTGTTAAACTTGCTAAGCTGGTCTACAATGTCTATACATTATTGAAGCTATACAAATGAAATGAAGAAGGGAAGCTAATAGGCCGTACGCGTATACGAGTTAAACCTAAACAATTTATATTACTAGGTGATTATAGGCAATGTATAGGCAGACCTGTGGCTACAATACACGCCTCTATTCCGTCAGTCAATATTCATCCGTCGTCCATTAATGAATTTCCTCGTTCATAAACCAAAAACCTATTGCATATAACAGCATTAGCTCAAAGTTAAAAAAAAAACACAACAACAATCATAGTATACATTAACGTATAGGCTATAGTTTCCTGCAAAAGAGGAGCGGTGAACTGTTGTCAATGATGCCGGCAAGACATTATGATGTTCCAAAAATATAAAATCCGTATCGATGACCTGTATCTTTATTCCATTTGCATTGAAAAGTCGTTATCTAGAGAATGTATATCAGTCACGCTTTGATTGTCACTGTTCATATGAACACTAGGATGATCTCGAAGTACATGGGTTCATACGGCCCCTAACCTCGGGTTAAGCGGAATTAAACACAAGTTGCGAAACGTAACGCCACAGATCTTGCACGCTACGCTCGTATTTTACCTCCAGCATGCAATATGTATCGCCAAAGAGAAACTTTGAGCGAAGGCGCTTCGTGGTATATATGCATAGCCCTGTTTTATAAGTTTCTGCAATAATCTGTTGTGACGTTGATTGAAATCGTCACATTTCACAAAGGATCTTGCAAATCCTACTAGATGTGATATAGTAAGTATGCAAGTACATACATTTTCCAGTTTACAAACAGTATAGTATCTTCAATTACCCAGCCCCAAACCGAGCTTATCAACCACTTTATACTTATTAATATTGAATATTTAGTGTCACGTGGCTATACGTGGCGCCGCACACAAAATAGCCTTTCGTTTAGGAAATTGTGCTGTACGCCGCATTTCAGAATTAGACAACTACTACCACATACCAATAGCAATACCGACGCATATCAATCGAAGGTTCTTCTGGCCTGATCTTCTGTACAAAAACGAAAATGAGAAAGGACCAGACGCCCAAGAAGACGATGACAATCATTTAGAACATAATATATACATTTCACAATGTCCTATAAACAAATTTTGTCATTCTCATTATATAAATTTTAATACTTCACCCTTCCCAGCACAGATGTATAAAATTATATTGTGTCTCGTGATGTATATAAATGGTCTTGCCTCTTACAATACGCTAGCTTTATGAAATGACAAATTTTCCTTGTATGATTTTCGAATAGTATAGCATTAGTTTTGCCCCCTCTGATGAACAACTAGAAAAATCAATATCTCTAAGTAAATCTGTCCTCTCTCTCTCATATAATTTACAATGCATAATAAAATGAATTTCGTCTTCTATCACACCGTTCGTACATAATTCACATAACCGCATTTCTAAGTTTTCGCCTCGAAATCGACCAACTTCCACCCGTAGAGGAAGAATACCACATCACAATTGTGCACAAAGCGAACGTTCAAATTTCGACAGGTTTAACATAACATATTTTTCGGTACAATATTCATTTTTAAACGTGACGTACGTTCGTAACTTGGGCTTATCTCTTATGTATCTCTTGTGCGATATGTATACGCAGGGGCGCAGTTTTTCAATAAATAATACTTCCTTGACGTCGAACAGAGTCTGAACTTTGTAATAAGGAAAAACCCGAAAAGAAGGATTTAAGTGTAAAGCACATTCTCTAATATGCCAGCTCACAGGCAGAAAACAATGGTTCGCATTATTAATCTGCTGTCTGTGTATACTGTTAATCTTGAACGTAAATCAGTTGTTTGCCCGATATATTGTTTTCCACAGTTCGCACAGACAAGGACGATAATTTGATTTTTTTAAAAGTTTGTAGACCACTCTATCTAATCGAGTGTCTGGAAGCTGAACGCGTGTCAGAGTTTTCTCTGAACTTAAAGCCTGTCTTTTACTGTTGGTATGGTAGAGTTCGAGATAACATCTTTCATTATAGGGATTTTATTGAGCACACTTAAAGTATTAATAGTAATGGAGAAAACTGATATTGTTAGGGTTGTAGGTGATAACAAAAAGAGTCAAGTTTTCACTTGCAACTTTCTGGAAAGGCTGTCTTAATTCACAAAGCGGCTGATTGGTTGCTTTCCGAATTCCGTTATCGATAAGTCCTTCTTGATAGCCCCTTTCCCGTAATGTTGATTTCACTTCAACAAGTGGCTGGTCTCGGACAACAATATCTGAAATAATAGTACACACCCATCTGGACAATGTGTACGGAATATTCTTCCTGATATATCCATGGTGATTAGAACTGAAGTGGAAATAAAGCTGCCTTTTCCGTGGGGTTCCGATATATATTAGTACTGATATAGGTTCCAGATTTAATAACGAGAGTATGTAACATGGTATCTCGCTGTCATTTTGTTCCATGGTAAACGATATGTTTGTAAGCAGAGAATCCAGAAGTGCATGTATAGACTCGACATGTTCGTTTGCAAAGGGTCAGAAAATGACACAATCATCAAGATACCTTTTTCACATTTCTTCGAAGTCAATACCAAAGTTTTCTCCATAAGTTGATATACCTGTATAGAAAAGGGTTATTACTAAATGATCCATAAGTAGGGTTGCATATACGGGGACATTTTTGTACCCATGGCAGCCCCGAAAACCAGAGAGTGGTTAATAGTGTTACTGAAAAATAATGGGTTATTGTTCAGAATGAGTTTCTAAAATGAAATCTTTATAGAATCGGTCATGCAGAGTGTCTGGATGTTGAACGAGCCAGTAGTTGATAGCTTCTAATCGTAAATCACGTGAGATACTACTGTATTGGCTGTGAACATCGAAAGTGGTCATTTTGGTATCAATGTTCCATTTAGTGGACATCTTATAAAAAAACCCCTGACTCATCCCTTACAGAACCCTTAACGTGCTCAAGAAAGTCTGAGCAAGATACCAGTTAAATGGCTAATCCTTTGCGTACATGTATATGATGAAGGAATAGCAATAATGAGCCTAAATTTGAGATCCAGCGGCCTACATGTTCTCCGACTTTTGCACTTGTATATCACTTTTTATTTCTACTGACTTATGGACTTTAGGGAGACCATAAAAGTTGCTAGTTTTGGACTCGAATTTAGTCAGAAATTTAATCTCTTTTTTTTTGTTAGAATCTTCTTGTGTTTCCGAAAAGTTTCAAGAGTTCTGTTGTAATTTGGCAGTATATTCCAGGTGATTTGTACGAGGCGGAAAAGCCGAAGGATTTTTAACTAAACAATCATCGAATGAAGTGCTCTTTTTCAGGGTCATACATTAATTCACGAATTCTAAGTCATTTGCTGAAATCCCGGATATTTTATACAGATAATCTGGATTAGGTGGTGAGGTAGGAGTAAAATATAAATTCAATGTCAATACACGAATTTTATTTTCGTCTTCGTCTTGAGTCACAGAAGATAAATTAATTAACTATGGAACCAGTTGTTCTGATTCCGGTTCACCTTGCGTGGTCCGCGGCTCTGATTGTTACTTTTATACTTTCCGATAAATAACGTCCTTTGTGGACAATCATGTCGGTTGACACATGGAGGTGAAGGGTTTATGGATATGGCAGCTTTGGGTCGTTCTGTCTTGGCACGGACGGAGATCCTAGATTTCCTGGTGAATTTGGGTTTGTTGTGGGATAGGCGGGGATTATTGGCGCATTTAATGTAGCGTTTCTGGTTTCTCTTGCTATATATACATGTATGCAGTTTTGGTACATTTTGAGAAAGCAGATTTATTTGACAATCATCACTTTTAAATTTGGCAGGTAATAGAGTTACGACTTCAGCCAATCAGAAAGTCGGCATCCTTCCTGATCGGCAATTGATGAAGGCTGTCTCTTCATGTGCTTATTATCAAGCAGTCATAATTGCTCAAACGTCCTCTGAGTACAGCTGTGTTTTACACAGTGAAGGATATAGCCTGGGGATTGTCTCATTTGTCAGTCCAATTTTTAGTCAAACAATCGTGCTCGTTAGTAGGATATTTTTGTCTGGGCTGACCGCGACAACTTGTAAGACCCTCCAGTCAGGCGGGCTCTTTCCTCAACCACTGAGATAGGAACGTGGGACGTATGAAGTGCTATACTGTGAAGTATGTTCTGACTCACTCAGAAACATTTGAACCCTCATCTAGAAAGATTTGGGCAATATTATCTCATTTTTGCTGCTTCGCGTCTTAAATGAAGGAAACTCGTGCTCAATCTGCTGACCTGTGCTATACGAAAACAAATTTGTAACAGGTTAATAAAGTATTGGTCTGACCAATTTTTTGCAAATAGTATGATATATCTTATGATCATTTTGCTTAGGTGGACAGAGACGGTATTTACATGACTGGACATACGGAGGACGTGAAGGGAATTTTCATCAATACGTATGAAGTTGTATGCCCCCTGCCCACTCAGGTATCCGGAAGGGAGACTCTCGCCATGAAACCTTGGCTAAGTTCATATGGGGTTTCCATCAGCAACAACGGACAAGACTTCGGCGAGGATGCCACTGTATTACCATACGATCCAACCTGCTTTGACTGCCATATTGAGGCAATTACATTGATATGCACCTTGAAAGTAAGTTCAGAAGTGCAAGTTTGTCTGTGTGTGCGTGTGTGTGTGTGTGTGTCTGTTAATCGAAAACTTCGTAAGTGCTTATACAATATAATAATATTATAGTATGGCGACTTGATTTATACCCTATGTTTTCCCCTATGGTTTCGTCAGTGGCATGAAAATAAAACGAGAATTAAAATTATTTCTTCAATACGTATAGTTATACAGACATCGTATATACTGGGGTAAAACACAATATTATGGATGGCAACTTCATAATTAAGAGAGTGTATAGCAAAACACAGAGTTACATATAAACAAAAAAAAATCGTTAAGCGTTGTTCATGTGCTGTAACAATGAAAATACACATACCCAAAGAGTAAAACATTGAAATTAAACGGGTAGTTATGCCAGAGATTAACGATTAAGCGGATGGATTACAAATGAGATCCGCACCAAATCTGCTGGTGAAATAAGAATCCCTGTTTGTTCTCCTTTGATCGTCGTCAGAACATGTTTTAAAGAAAGGAAACATCTGTTTGAGAGATAAACTCTGTGCATATGTAGTCATGTGGTAGCCGACCTTGGAAAGTCATGAAAGATGTATCCAGGATAATATAGAGAAATGTAGATAGAAGACTGCTATACACTGTATATGTTAATACGAATGCTACCTTCTATTATTACTGACAGGTGGATTTCTGTTACATTGAAAATATATGCAGAACCTCTATGTCGTCAGATGCTGGCCGACCATGCTATGTTTGTGATCCTACACAGTCAAAGTTAGACTGGACTTACAACGGTAAGACACTGTATATACTCAGGAGCGGAATGTTATCATCTACGAGCATTGACTCGATCGACATTCTTGGCTTAATAGGATCGGTGTATCAAGACAATTGAAGCTTCTTTGTTTTGTACGCGGGTGTCCATTGCCTTTACTTCCAAGACATAAGTCGTCTGTTAGTCAATGATTTCCATACATGATCCTGACTGAGTTCACATGAACACACTCAATCGCCATCTCGTATTCTAAGCTACTTTGTCGGACGTTACATGTATAATCACTGCCATTGACAAATTGACAACATTGACGGGTTCTGAATACTTAGCTAACGAAACGTCACCCACTCTCGTCACTCTGACTATAGATCTATGACGATTTCAAAGAATTCCAATGAACGTTATTGCAGATAACTTATCAAAAAGGGTTACTCCACTAAAGTTTATCAAATTTTGTGATAAATATCACAAACTGACGGTAAAATTCTGTCGTAGCCTACATGATCGCTACTTTTCGTAACTTGATTAACCCTGGGTCAGGGATAATTTGAATGCCATGCATCAGTAGTGTTCAAATGAAGTCATAATTAAAGCGTAGCTGAGATGTATGATACACGGCTTGGAAATTCATTTGTATAACGATTATTTGTCAGTGACAAAGATTTCACCGATAAGACTTCATGACATCACAAAAACTGCTGACAGCTTCTCCCTTGAAATATTCATTTTTTTTTCATTTAATGCCAGTTTTGAAATTGGTGCTAAAGTGTCGAGCGTAAAAGTTTCGAATACGGAATGCCGTGTCTGACACCTATCCTTGGTGTATGTACCGACGACTTATGGCAAATAATGTCCTCGTGTTAATGGATTAAGAAACGAGATAATCGAAGATACCGTCTTTGAGGATAAAGTAATGTCCTTGGAGTACGAAGTTGGTCTTTTATTCGTCTGACGTTTGTACGTCAAGATCCTCATGGTGTTGAACAGTCACAATCAAAGTATGACTGAGTTACATCATGTCCTTGGAGTACGAGATTGAGCTTTTATTCGTCTGACGTTTGTACGTCAAGATCCTCATGGTGTTCATATGAACAGTCACAATCAAAGCATATCATATGAATTGGGAATACTGATCAGCAATACGGATTTGATATTTTGGAACATCACGATGTCTTGCCGGTATCATTGAAAGCTGTTGGCCGCTTCATTCGTGCAGGAAACTAGCCTATGTTTATGCATACTATGAATGTCTTTTTGAATTTGGTGCTAATGTTGCTATATGAAATATGGGAAAGGTATTTGGATTATGGACGCGGATATTCTTTAATGGAATACGGCTGAGTAGTGAATGTCGAAACAGATGCTTGTAATTGCTATTAACTGAGAGAGTTATCCTTCTATTTACGCCAAACCATCAACATGCATTATCATAAGGTCGCCCCAATAATCCTGAGGTATATTTATGTTGTTAAACTTTCAACAAATATAAATAAAAACATATTATATCTGTTCATGTTTATATCTGCTAAAGAAAGATTATGCCTATCCAGTAACTAAGTGATGTCATTGATAACTGTAATGGCCAATGCTAAATAGGTTCTGACCGGTAGTTTAGAGACGTGATTAAAATAGGACAATAATCAGTGATTGTTAGATTCCAGGAACTTCATTTAGTTAAAGACATCGCTATGCTATATCGTTACAGGAGACGTGACAGGCAGTCAGAGAGGTGGAGAAACCTGTGGATCTTTAATACTTGATGCTCGTTGGCTTCTGATTACTGTCGGGACGATAATGTCCTTCCTTGTCATTCGTTAGTGTTTAATCATGTGCCCTTTCTTCAATGTCTTGGTAAAAATATATGTCATTATTACACGAATTTCATCATGAATGGACTGTTCAACAGACATAGCAAAGGTAACACGTGTTGTGTTGAAGACAAAGAAATAATTCCAATCGATCAATCACTGTTCTATGGAGAACATCCCTAAATATGTTCCTAAGCCCTAGGGCTGCAGTTTGAAGATTCCGACACTATATATTTGGAACACGGTCTATTATACGATGACATACCACATTATTTTGACGGAGGTATTCTTCGGAAACATTTACGTTCAACTGAAAATGGCTGAGTATGATCGAGAATAATCAGTTTAGGCAAAATGAACGATTAACAAGAGCCCACATTTCTGAGAAACCATGAACACGACCAGGCCACGCTATTCAATTGATACATGCTGTTTGAACCCCGTATTATGTGAGTAGGCCAATTGGAAAACTTGTAATGTTTGAATAGGCTGTGCTACAGTGAAGAGTTGTGCTGGGTATACCCCCCTTCCTCCGTCCAGATATGGTTGAAGCTTTTTCACATAACTTTTATTAGATGGCATAAATGGTATTTTTCGCTATAATGCTATATTGGTTTAATATGTCCATCATTGACGTTTGTATAATTACAAGGTGGTAATCTATTTGGATATTCAACGCACATCCCAGGAAATCTCTTCGTGGAAGGAGATATTGCTTGTATATATTATATTTATTTCGGTAGGTCGATTAAGAACGTGTACACACCTGTATACACACAACAGTTCGTCTATCCCAGAGAATAACGGGTGAGCTAAATGGGACAAGGAATTTGAATAAATTTGTATTATCATTATTATCATGGACGCGGAAATTCTTTATGGATGACCGCTGGCTTTTGAATGTCCGATCTATTTGCCTGTATTCTTCAGATAAATTTTATTTTCAGACAAACAAGTAATTTCACTAAGACAGAATAAGACAGAATTAAGTGAGGGTGTGAGTATAGCTCTCAAATCACGCTGTGATAACTATCATGTGATCAATCTTGAATCCTTTTATTGTATTTACATGTATGTTATAACAGAGCAATAAAATGATTTTACAAGTTCATTTGGGAATTGCTTTCATATTGGCCCTCCTCCTCCACGTTTTTCAACACAGCATTGTGAATATCGCTCAATTTGACGCAAATACTCAAATTCAGTATATTAGGACCATTCCCCATAACATAAGTTTTTCAGATTTTAGATTATGGACTGTTTTGCGATACAGCCAATGTGTCGTACATTGCGTCAATGGGTTTCCATCGAAAGCTGCGTTTGCGAAAAGATCGGACAATATACCGCTTTTGGGGCTTCAAACACTTGTAACAACCATGTCGTTTACAATCAATGGCAATGACAAGACACGCAACCTAAAGACCAATGCATTAATGTACGAACAGTTGTCTGGTTTTCTGTGTACTAGATTTGGATCGATATGCAGGAGGGGGAAAAATTGTCGACATCTAGAGACTAAAAAGCCACCATATGACCTAATGATAGAGCATATGTGTTGGGACATTACTAGAGTGCCCCGTGAAGGTAGAAGGCTCGGCCAAGTAATCTTTGGAAATACACGTATTGATCGAAACATATTCACAGATTCAATCAAATTCGCCTGAGAGACTTATTCATGCACAATAAGACAATGAGATAAGTCGGTAGTTCTGGACCAAAATCGACAAACAGAAAGTGGCAATCACAATCAACTCCCCTATTCCTTCTTCAAACTGATATTTAAGAAGTTTCGTTACCTTTCACACGCCAAAAAAATTGTTGGTAAAGCCCCCTTAACAATATTGAGGTACTACTTCGAAAGAAGAGCATATCTGAAAAAGATAATTTGACCGTATTTTTATATAAATAATTTTCATCAAAGAAATAACCCGGATTTCAATGAGATTTAAGGGTTCCGTCAAAATGTGTACTTAATGTGCTATCTTGGAAAAACAATTAACATGGTGAAAATTAATGAATTTCCATCTAAATTATTTGCACGTATTACTGATGGAAATTAGTCGCAAAAAATAAGCTCTTCATCATGCTCTGCATACTGCAAACCTATCGCCCGCCTCTGCTAAAGTAATCATGTTCATCTTAAAGTTTGAAAGGTTTAGACAGCCCGCATATAGTGGACGTGGTCATATATCATGTATTTTTCATTAAACTGTCACAAAACGAAATCAGTTTTTACTTTAAAACCGGTATATCTTTGAGAGCAGCATTACCCCTAAACGGTTGAATAATAACAATGTGGTAATATAAAGCAGTAATAAAACTGTTTTCTAGAATGGAGTGGTGAAGATTTCCTACCCTAACAAGTAAGTATAGCTTAAATTTCACCTGCTTCTCAACAGATTAGATTTCCTCAGACCAATTAACTTTGGTCTTACGAAGACAAGAGTCGTGCGAAACACAGTTAATTAGATACAGATTTTTAAATAATATATTTGTTTCAGGCAATGTACGTACATGAGTTAGCGAACGCCATTGTATACGCTGTATCTTAACTTAAAACGTTTAACTTAAATGTACATTACTAACGGCCCCTTAGCACATCTCATATCTTATATACTGATATATTTTTCATAGAAATATTCCTTATGTACATGTGTTATCATTGCTGATGTGTGTATTTATGTGTGTTATTAATGGAAGATTGCTTCAGAATATATGCTCGTCACATGTGCAATATTTTCCAGTCCCTTATCAAATAAATACATAAATAAATATAAATCAGTTGTGATTATGATTTATTTGAATACCTAAATATTTTTCGCCTCTGACAGCTTCCACAATAGTATCGCCAAGCTGGAGCTGGAAATCTGACAACTTCCACAATGGTATCGCCAAGCTGGAGCTGGAAATCTGACAACTTCCACAATGGTATCGCCAAGCTGGAGCTGGAAATCTGACAACTTCCACAATGGTATCGCCAAGCTGGAGCTGGAAATCTGACAACTTCCACAATAGTATCGCCAAGCTGGAGCTGGAAATCTGACAGCTTCCACAATAGTATCGCCAAGCTGGAGCTGGAAATCTGCTGATTGGATCGTAGTTACAATCATAGCTTTAAGATTTTGGGCGTTTTGCCAAAATTTTGGTACCCGTTTTGTACAGTGTGTGAAGCTTGATTCATGCAGATTCGTACATTATAAAGTGATTTGTCAGCTGCGTAATATAGCCGATCGAGTTCAACTGCCGATCAATACTAGTTCACAGTATTCTTTATGTGAAAATAACAGAACCATTCGTTGGCAGGTGTAGTCCGTTAGATTGTCCTTCAAGTGACGTTTGTCTATAAGAAATAAGACGTGTTTTCACAGCCTACATTCACCTCACTCACCAAGAAGTTCCATGTACAAAAAGGCAATTGACAGAGATATTCAATTTGCATATCTAAATATATTTAGGTATAAGATATAGGAACAGCTAAACCATTTCGACATTTCCCGCTTCACCATTACTATAGAATCGAACATTTCAATGGAATTAATACAGTCAATACAATTTCAGAACATTTTATTTCATTTGGAGAGATATGATCACAATATACTTCTGTCTTATTCTTCTGATTACCACTGATGAGATTAATATTGTCGTATTATCACTAGGAGTGGTTATTTATGTGGTTTTTATCGCACGAGTTTGCAAGAAGATTTTTTTTTTTTTTTTTTTACTTGATTGAGTTTCATGTGTTTATATGAATGACCACATGTATGATACTTTATTTCTCACAGCACATTAAACACAATCGAAGGCAATAAGTTGATGGTGTGATACAGCCTTTGTATCATGCAGTTGTATCACACTGCTTTTGTTCGGTGTAATATGAGAAAACAATGTATTTGTCATAGATTTCATCCCTTCGTCATTCGTGAAGATGGTTCAAAAATAAACCAAAATGTGGAATCGATCACACGATGCTTGTCAATTTTCGGAGTTATAACATCAATTTACATATCCCTGTCTTTAGTATATTATTTCCCGATATTAAATGATAGGACTACTCAGCAAAATTATCGTATCCTTACATTCAGATTTGGAATGAAAACACAGAAACTTGATCAATGTAATATATGAGCTCGTGACCTGCATACGCATGTTTCGCTGTCTGTTCGAAATTTCATGCATACTAGTTAATAATTTCTGATGAACATTTTACTTGAAAAGTTTATACTGCCAGATATGATCCTCGTAATACTTGTTTTTTTAGCGCACCATCACCAGATGGTGGGCTGTTCAAATCGCTTTTTGTCCGTAGTCCGTCGTCCGTCCGTAAACAATTCTTGTTATCGCGATTTCTCAGGAACTACTGCATGGATCTTTCTCAAATTTGGTACACAGGTTCCTCTTGAGGTATAGTTGTGCAAGATACCTTTTCTGGCCCGATTTGTAAATTCAATATGGCCACAAGGCGGCCATCTTGGATTTCCCCATGAAACCTTTTTCTCGTGATTTCTCAGGAACTACTGCATGGATCTTTCTCAAATTTGGTACACAGGTTCCCCTTGGGATCTAGTTGTACAAGATATCTTTTCTGGTCCGATTCGAAAATCCAATATGGCCACCAGGCAGCCATCTTTGATTTCCCCATGAAACATTGTTATCGTGATTTTATCAGGAAGTACTGCATGGATCTTTCTCAAATTTGGTACACAGGTTCCCCTTGGGGCCTAGTTGTGCAAGATACCTTTTTTGGCCCGATTCGAAAATCCAATATGGCCACCAGGCGGCCATTTTGAAATTCCCCATGGAATTTGATTATCATGAATTCTCAGGAACTACTTCATGGATCTTTGTGAAATTTGGTACACAGGTTCCCCTTGTGGTCTACTTGTGCAAGATACCTTTCCTGGTCCGGTTCCAAAATCCAATATGGCCACCAGGCGGCCATCTTGGATTTCCCAATGACACCTTGTTATCGCGATTTCTCAGGAACTACTACATGGATCTTTCTCAAATTTGGTACACAGGTTCCCCTTGGTGTCTAGTTGTGCAGCATACCGTTTCTGGTCCGATTCGAAAATCCAATAGGGTCACCAGGCAGTCATCTTGGATTTCACCATGAAACTTTGTTATCGTGATTTCTCAGGAAGTGCTGCATGGATCGTTCTCAAATTTGGTACACAGGTTCCCCTTGGGGTCTAGTTGTGCAAGATACCTTTCCTGGTCCGATTCCAAAATCCAATATGGCCACCAGGCGGCCATCTTTGATTTCCACACGAAACTTTGTTATTGCGATTTCTCAGGAACTACTGCATGGATCTTTCTCAAATTTGGTACACTGGTACCCCTTGTTGTCTAGTTGTACAAGATACCTTTTCTGGTCCGATTTGAAAATCCAATATGGCCACAAGGCGGCCATCTTTGATTTCCCCATGAAACTTTATCGTGGTTTCTCCAGAAGTACTGCATGGATCTTTCTCAAATTTGGTACACAGGTTCCCCTTGGGGTCTAGTTGTGCAATATGCCCACCAGGTGGCCATTTTGGTTTTCCCCATGAAACTTTGTTATCGTGATTTCTCAGGAAGTACTTCATGGATCTTTCTCAAATCTGGTACACAGGTTCCCCTTGTAGTCCAGTTGCACAAGATACATTTTTTGGTCCGATACGAAAATCCAATATGTCCACCATTTGGCCATCTTGAATTTCCCCTTGAAACATTGTTATCGTGAATTCTCAGGAAATACTTCATGGATCTTTCTGAAATTTGGTACACAGGTCCCACATGGGGCGTAGTTGTGCAAGATACCTTTTTTGGTCCGATTCGAAAATCTAAGTTACGCTTCAAATTAATACGGTATTCCCGAGTTGTGACGTTGCATCACAAGAGTAGGCGGATCAAACGGTGGAGCATATTCTATATATTGACTATATCCATACCTTCACCTTCTATATCAAGGAGTTCAAATGATTCCAAATTAAAATGTATTTCTTCAAATTTTAAATCAGTTTACTTTAGTCCATGCCATTGCAAGTGAACTGCCCCACCGTTTCGTCTGCCAACTGGTCGGCTACACGAAGGGACGTCACTCTTGTGACACAGCGTCACAACTCGACAACTGTAGACAACTGCGTGTTTCGATTCAAGAGAGATAATCAGCATTCAGACACTTTCAAAGTTTCAACTTTACTGCACAGACCGGTTTATACCATCTTACTATTTTCCAGCATGGTATCTTTTAAGAGATAACTCAAACTAGCCCAGTAAACAGACAGAAAGAGAATTCGTTCCTCATTATAAAATCTTAAGTATGTTTCATAGCTCATGCGAAAGTGTCAAAGAGATTTGTCTTCGCTTCCAGTACCCAAAGATGACAAAAATACTACAAGACGAAGATGAAGGATCCTCTGGACATTCACTTTCAGACTAACTTTGCTCATTTCACTTCTACTATAACAACCGACATCAAGTACAGTTTCCAGAAATCTTGAAACTCCTGAAACTTAGAAAGATAATATCTTGGTGTTTTCCAGTGTCCCTTTTTCGAACTTTTGCGCTTAAATTCGAAATTCCGCAAGTAAAATTACAAATCATTTGTTTGTTCTTAGTAACAATGGACACAAAGATCCCTTAGTCATTAGCTTGCAATTATCCGACAATGGTGGGCGACAAGATCATTCAGGATCTCTCGTTTCTCATAATATTCAATTTATTGCCAGGCGGATATGTGAGGAATTGTACATTTTATGATAAAACATGAAACTTTTTACAACTATACTCCTATGGCAAGCTAAATGTCCAATTAATCAGAAACTCTCAGTTATCGAACCGAAGCCTAAGTTTTCTAATAGATAACTTAAGTTATCAAAGAGAAAACCATGGTTTTCAAATCGAAAACGTTCGAAAACCTAGGTTATCTACCAGACAATCCAGAGGTCCTCTTTCAACCTCGAGTTTCTCCTTCATTTTGGACACTCGCCCAGAAAACTTGAGTTGTCAACCGATAACCTAGGTTTTCGAATTTGCGGCTGTCGTAATGTGAAAATCGGCTAACTTCGAGTTTCGATAACCGGGTACGCGCCCTTTTCCGCATGTTGACTGATCAAAACGTCAGACAGAATCACATAATCAACATGTATTCAACAAACAGATAACAGATTATTTATTTAATGTGGACATGGGTATATCCTTTATGACTGAGCCTAGTTTATACAAGCAGGAAATTATCATAGACTGGGTAATGGTACCGTACTCAAAACTAGCCCTGCAAACAGTTGAATAGCTATATCTATGCTGCAGGCGAACTGGGGGAAATAGTCTTGCTGTAGTTCAACTATCCGGTCAAGCTGACTGGCCTCACCAGACATGTCATTGTAATTAACATCAACAAAGCACATTTATAGTGATATGTAGATAGCTACTTTCGCAAATTCTTCGGTTATACATAAATAAACACACATGTGCTGTCTCTTGGTCAACAGCAATCAATACCGACAGTGAATGTTATCTCCGTTATCAGTATGAGCAGTTTAATTCCGTGAAATTAATTTCGCTACGTGGTTCTGTCTGTATTTCTGCTTGGTCAATAATAGGAAAAGGGCACGAAACCCAGAGTACCCGGGTATTTTCGAGTTTCATTTTACACCATCCATCAATTTGAAAACTTAGGCTATCTACTGAAAACTTAGATTTTCTACACGAATGTACAAGACAAAATAGGTACAATGTACTCGAACTTTTGAAAGAGAACATCGGGATTGTCTGCTAGATAACCTAGGTTTCCGACAGTTAACTCTAGTTATCAAATCGAAAACCTATGTTCTCGGTTCGATAACTTATGTTATTTACGGACAACTGTGTTTCTTGGTTTTGTGAAATAGAAACTCGAGTTTACGGAAAGAGAAACTCGGGGTTGTCTGGTAGATAACCTAGGTTTCCGACAGTTAACTTTAGTTATCAATTCGAAAACCTATGTTCTCGGTTCGATAACTTATGTTATTTACGGACAACTGTGTTTCTTGGTTTTGTGAAATAGAAACTCGAGTTTACGGAAAGAGAAACTCGGGGTTGTCTGGTAGATAACCTAGGTTTTCGACAGTTAACTTGAGTTTTCGATTCGAAAACCATGGTTTTCTCTTTGATAACTTAAGTTATCTATTAGAAAACTTAGGTTTTCGGTTCGATAACTGCGAGTTGCTGATTATTTGGAAATTTGGCCTTTCATATACTTCATGGTACTGGTATCGTTTTAAAGATTGGATGCAGTCTATATTCGCAACATGTGCCATCGATACACCAATGGGCCGATGGTGGGCCGATGGCACATGCTGTGTGGGTCGGCCTTGGCAACCATTTTTGAAAATGTGGAAAATCGCCTAAAACATTATTTTATTGGGGTTTTACTAACCCAACACCTAGATTTACTAGTATGATCAATTATGAAATTACTTGCAGATAACCCCTGTGAACGTTAGGGGCCATTTTAACCCTATTTAACCTGTGTGGTGATTACCATAATGCACCCCTGCAGCGGAAGCAGTCCCCAATCGCATGAGCTGAATAATCCTGCAGCTGTATGCACATTGGGGTAATTTAGGGACTATTTGAATGATCCTGTGTGCACATTGGAGTAATTTAGGGACTATTTGAATAATTCTGTGTGCACATTGGGGTACTTTATGGATTATTTGAATAATCCTGCGTGCACATTGGGGTAATTTAGGGACTATTTGAATAATCATGTGTGCACATTGGGGTAATTTTGGGACTATTTGAATAATCCTGTGTGCACATTGGGGTAATTTAGGGACTATGTGAATAATCCTGTGTGCACATTGGGGTAATTTATGGACTATTTGAATAATCCTGTGTGCACATTGGGGTAATTTAGGGACTATTTGAATAATCCTGCGTGCAATAGATCACTGGTAGTCCAAGATGGCGGTCACAACGTGTCATGATAAATTCATACTTTTTGGTCCGTTTTGTCCACTTTTTCACATGTTTCTGGCCTTAAACGACACAAAAATATTTTGTTTCTCTAAAAAAAAAACCCACAACAACATATTTAATCTATTTTATTTATGATTTTATTACAAATCATGAAAACATAGGGCTATTATTATGGTGCTGGGTGGAGTATGGGAAATAAGAAGACAGTCCTATTAAGGACTTACTAGAACTTGAATGTCAACAACGCAAGACTTACAACCGCGGTACATTGTTACCTATCACTATCTCCCATACATGTATGTGAATTCCTCATTTCCGAGCGCTTTGTAGATTGAACCTGACGTGATTATATACACTGTCACACATATTGCGGTACAAACGAGACTGACCATACCTTATATCGTCAAATATACCTTAACTCGACAAGGGTACTTATGGGAGCTCGGAGAAGTCCCGGGATTTCGCAATCTTTGAGTAAGCGAACTTGGAGAATTGTGCAATCAGTGTTTACACTTTTAAGACCGGATTTTTCTATAGGTGTTAACAGAAGCAAGTGAAATAGAGCAAGACGGCTCAGGTACTCGTCAAACAGCCTACACCACCAGCCTCTTGCACAGTCTCTACACACGCAAGACGAAATGCAAAGGCGTCACGCGGGGGATCACGGGTGTGACTAATTATGCAGGTTTCATAGGCTGAGTAATCCAATTCCAGCAACAGCTCCCCTCCCGTGATGCAACACTCCATTTTGGTTTTGAGTATGCGCGAACACGACATAACAATCTTACTGCGCAACCCCGTCACATCTTATGTTATAAGCGTGGCGGCGGTGACCAATGCATTATATATAAGGATGCTACAGTGGCCCATAGGGGACTTCGACTTTCCAAAATAGCTTTTTATATTTTTTAATACTTTTTCTGATTTTCGCAATTTTTCGCCTATTTTCTACAAACAGATTTTAGTTTATAACATAATTTCTTTAGATTTCTGTAATTTCTAATAACATTATCATAAATATCTGTATTATATATTCACCGAAAATCAAAAACTCTTGGAAACATCTACACCGCGGTGGAAACCTTTGCACCGCGGTTGAAACCTTTACACCGCGGTTGAAACCTTTAAACCGCGGAGAAAACGTTTCCACCGCGATGTAAAGGTTTGCATCGCGGTGTAAAGGTTTCCACCGCGGTGTAAAGGTGTTCTCCGCGCTGTACACGTTTCAGCCGCGATGTAAGGGTTTCTATCGCGGTGTAAAGGTTTCCAACGCGGTGTAAAGGTTTCCACCGCGGTGCAAAGGTTTCAACCGTGGTGCAAAGGTTTTCCACCGCGGTGTAAAGGTTTCCAAGAATTTTCTTTGCTTTTCGGTGAATATATAGTACAGATATTCATGACAACGTTACTAGAAATTACAGAAATCTGAAGAAATTATGTTATAAACTAGAATCTGTTTGTGACACAAGAAAATCAGAAAAAGTGTTAAGAAATGTAAAATACTATTTTAAAAAGTCGATGTCCGCTATGGGCCACCGTACAATTCAGCTTACAAACAAGTGCTGTCTAGAAACTTTTCAATTTCTTAGAATACATTGATATCAAATTGGGTCATCCTACATGAATGCAAAAAATCCCTTTTTCGGTCATATTCACGCAAGCGTGCGTAGCGAAGTAACCTGCTCAATGAGAAGATCTAATTCTTTGAGCAGAACATGCGCCATAGGCAGTTGGAAATGAACCAGGAAGCTGACATATGCGATGTTTATTTGTCAACCACACATCACGAATAGGCGAATATGGAGACGGAACATTTTTTATTACGCGTCTATGTTTTTCTCGTGCTTCATCTGTTTGTCGGGGGTAAGTAGGCATATCTGTACTGGGGTCCACCGGGTTTATTCATGGTATCAAGATGAAAAATCGAATAAACGATTAATTAGGAAAATCTACTGGAATAGCTACATGTTGATGTGAGTGGAACTGGCACCAACACCATTTTTTTAGTTAACATATTGTTCGACACCATTTCTCAACACCACTTTATGGTGGTGGCCAGCCCTCAACACCAAAATAGGGTGTTGGGCCAACACCATTTTTCTGATTGTGTACTTTGATTATTTATAGAAAGTGAGGTGGCTGAACAGTCTAGATCGCCTTCACTTACTGCAGATAACTCGGTACCTTACTTTGATTATTTTAACAACGCGAGGTGACCAAGCAGTCTAGAGCACCTTCAATTTACTGATTGTCCTTATAAGTATATCTGTAGGAGCTGTATTGTTGCATTGGTACATGTACTGTACTGATAATCTCCACTCCAAAATGCATGGAATCTGAAGAGACAGACACGATGAGTTATTAGAACTTCCAGAAATTCCTCCTCCTTAATTAGCAGAAAAAAATGTAACATACTTTAGGCCCAAGAGGCTTACCCAACCTCCCTCTCAAAGGGAGAAAATCCAATAAAACAGCATGTTTCTACCGCTATCCCATAATCACAATCCCATTTGTAAAACTAATCATATCAAGATTTAAATTTAGTTTCATTAATAAGTTTAGCGACTTTCTTACAAATTTACCTGAATTTTATAGATGTATTATCTATGAAGGTTACCTGCCTCATGAGGTTACCATATCCATGTTTAACCTGGTCAAGATGTGAAAGAACAATAACATATGAAATACATTAATTCCAACTGACTGACAGGGTATTTCACAATAGGGTTATGATTATATTTTATTTTATCCCTGAAAATAACTGCAATTATTACGTTGGTTCAGTTTCAAATTTTAATACGGGTACATACATAGACGAGTAAAAACTTAAATCATACAATAACATGTGTAAATATTATATACACGTAATGTAGGCACATGACAATTGTAACTTAAATACATTAAGTTTATTGGAAACTAACGCGTTTCACGTCGCCATTTCCACAGCCAAAAACAATCATACAAACTATAATTAGTAATATATACATAATGTTTCTGCATAGAAACGGTATATATACACACACAAACACACACGCACCCCCCCCCCCCCACACACATACCAGATAGTTTCAAATAACAATAATAGTAATGAAACAAAATATAAATGAATAAACTACATAAGTAAATGGTACACAGAAACTCAATGGTGCTAAGGGGTCGCGTCCAATCGTTCGAGACGGTTTCTCGATAACCGAGTTTCGCCGATAAATATCTCATCTCGAAGAGTCCCGGTTTATCTCTATCGATTGTGGTCTCGTTTTTCTCCCGGTTTTCTCTCGAAGCAAAGAACCGTCTCGATCCCACTGGAAAATCTCTCCACTTGCTTCGAGAATGCAAACGAGATGCCTTCGAACGAAGGTATGAACCATTCCAAATGTATATTCTTGTAATCTAGAATATTTCTCTATGGCAACAATATTCTTCTCTCTGAATGCATATGAAATAAAGCAAGGATAACGAATGAGATCTGACAGGTGTGTAGTCGCATACTTGCTCTGCAGCCCAGTTGTTCTACCCGTTATGTATGTGAAAGAAACACCACCAGTTAACACTATATAAACTGCATGGCCACGTTATGTGAGCTCCCAGTCAGCTATAAATTAAGCGCGATAAGGAGAAAATCAACATTTGTTGCAATATTTGTAAGCCGATGTTATATTGTGGATCAGCGGCTTCATAGTAAGTTCAGACTCACCCGAACACTGTCCCAGTCCAACCTCGCAGACGAAGCCGATAAAGAGCAGAATGGCAAGCCACCAAGAAAATGAAAACATGTGGTTCGCTGATTTTCAATACATTGATATTAAATTTTCAATACATTGGAAATTCGGGGCGTACGATTGGTTGATTTTCAGCGTATTAACATTGCATTTTCAATACATTGAGACTCGAATCATATTATTGGTTGATTTTCAATCAATTGTAATTAAAATTTTAATATATTGGTATTTGTTCAAACCAAGGAAATTTGACAGGGATGGCCTACCATACATGAGAGGTTAGACATGGGCAAAAAAAGCGGAAATATGCGTTGACTAATTTTTGAACCGCACAGCACGAATAGGCGGCTATGGCGACGATACTTTTGCTATTACGCGTCTGTATTTTTCTCGTGCTTCAACTGTTTGTCCGGGGTAAGTAGACATATCTATTTCAACGATTAATTACAAAAAATCTACTAGAATAGCTACATGTACATCATATACATGTACAGCTGTGAGCACAATGACGTCCATCCATGCTCAACTCTCACTGGGAAAGCAGGGGAAATCCCCACGAGAGGCATCAATTCTCACATAACCCAAAATACATGGTGTTGACAAGGCTTGCGAATGAATTTAATAATTGCAAATTGCATGGTTGTGTAGAAAGCTCAAATATTTCGATATTAGGGCGTCAAGTACTAAAGTGTTCAAACGTGTTGAAAGCGAGATTAAACATATTCACTCACTCATTCACTCACCCACTCACAATCTTGAATTGAACCTATATGTCGGTCACATATCCTTTCATAGGTAGGTAACTTACTCTGTGAGCACAGTGACTTGAGTAGCAGGGGGTGTCTTCGTCGATGTTGTTGTTGTTGTGATTATATATATAATTGTTTTTGCAAGAATATATTTATTTCCCACCTTTTCATACACCACAATGACAGTAGATGTCATAAAAATGCTTTATATACGCCCTAAATCGATCTACATACCCCTCCTCTACTAGATCTCCATCTCTAATAACAAGTGTGGTTACTTAATGTTAAAGCCGTATACTGACTTTCGCCACGAATCCCGGTACAGGGGGTAATTCGGGTGTCTGCAGACAACCAACAGTAAATGGATGAGCAGACGTGAACTATGGTGAAAACTAAACGGGCGTGGAGAATTCCATGAGGTAAGTTCTCCTGCATTCGAAGCTTTTCGGCCTCGATTTCAAAAGTCTTCGGAAGTCTTTTATCAGTTACTGGAAACCAGCCATATCGTGGAGAATGTATTGTGTACCGGGATTCGTGGCGAATTCTTTAACATAGAAGTAACCACACTTGTTATTAGAGATGGAGATCTAGTAGAGGAGGGGTATGTAGATCGATTTAGGGCGTATATAAAGCATTTTTATGACATCTACTGTCATTGTGGTGTATGAAAAGGTAGGAAATAAATATATTCTTGCAAAAAAAATTATATATATAAACACAACAACAACAACATCGACGAAGACACCCCCTGCTAGTCAAGTCACTGTGTCTGTGGGTCATGTTCGAGATTCGAATATGTGCCGTGTATTCAGGACCGGTGTGATGTATAAGAGTGTCCCTTTTCCTATCATTTTCATTGCAACTAAGGACGGACACTTACATGTATCTCCAATGTGGAGAAAAATCTCCTAGTTGGGTTAAAAGACAGGAGCCGGACAGTCGTAACCACCGGACATTCTTAGCCTCCACATCGGCATTGGAGCGTGGTGCTTCTATCCACACGGCGAGTCGACCTAGTTGATTTCGAAACATAACTGATTCCACCCAATGAGACTCCTGGACCGAGGCATGCGCCACAGGGTATGGTGGATAGGCGATCCTTGAGTAGGAGGACTATGGAGGGTCGTTTGAGCCGAGTGAAGTATCCTCTTGAAGCGCACACACTGTCCTCTACGACGCGGGGTAGTGCCTAGTACCGCATTACTATGAAGTCATTCGTAGAAAGGAAAGCACAGAGTCCCTCGGATACGCACTCGCGTGTCCCACTCGGGATTAGGCGCCTGCCTAAACCGTTTTATGCTAGTCCACAGGGGTTGAGCATGTGGGGGTGAATGCCATCTTGTTGTGTACTGTGTCCTGCTCTGTGTAGGACTGGTGATTCGCGCATTCGCGGAGTAGTAGAGAAAGGTCATGTACAGGTGGCCGGGGAAATGTTTGAGGCACTGTGGGCTATACTGGGTCCCAATGTGCGATGCAAAATACTGCCATGGTAGCGTTTCTAACCACGTTAGCGTTTTTAACCACAACAACACCATAAAAGGAACAACAAATACAAACAAACAAACAAACAAAGCAACCTGCTTTTGCAACAAAGGGTTGGCTCTGAAATCGTCTTGCCGATCTTTATCGCGAAGGGAAACTGTTTCTGTACAATCCCACCCTCCTCTCTTGTAGCTACAACTGGCCATGATTCTCTTGCTTGTCAAAATTTTGAGCTGGAATGCCCCCTTTTCACATCGACCATAGCTGAATATTGAATTACGGACTAAACACATATTTACACCTTGTGTTTATTCTGTGTGACGCATTCTTTGGCTCTCTGTTTCACAGCGTACATTGGAGGGAGGGAGGGAGGGAATCTGGCTGAATTACAAGCGTCTAGTCCGTCATTCATAAGCCAGCCGTCGTCCATTAGAGAATATCCGCGTCCATAATCCAAAGACCTATTCCATATTCCAGTATTAGCACCAAATTCAAAAAGACAATCATAGTATACATAAACATAGGCTTGTTTCCTGCAAGAGAGAAGCGGTCAACAGTTTTCAATGATGCCGGCAAGACATCATGATGTTCCAAAAATATCAAATCCGTATCGCTGATCAGTATTCTTAATCCATAATATTCGCTGTAAAGTCGTCATCTAAAGAATGATGTATCTCAGTCACGCTTTGATTGTGACTGTTCATATGAGTACCATGAGGATCTTAAAGTACATGGGTTAATACGGCCCCTAGCCCCGGGTTTGGGGCCGTATGTCACACCCAAGTTTGTTTCACTCACATGGTGACAGTCAGTTTGGTTGGTGGAGGAAGCCGAAGTACCCGGAGAGAACGACCGCCCTTCGGCAAGTAACTGACAAACTTTCACACATGGACCAGCTGGGCTCCAACCCGTGCCGGTTCAGCGATGTGAGGCTAGCGGTCACCAACGAAGCGCCTTAGACCACTCCGCCACCGAGGGCGTACATTGGAGCACTTCCATTGATTTGTTTTCTGGCGCTCTGATTGACTACATTCGGCCTCATTGTTGGGTTCCAGTTGGCTGCCTTATCAGCTCACTGACTGACTGGCCTATACAACGGAGGTAAAATTGGTATCCCACAGTTTTGTTCAAGCTCGGGAAATTTATAGCCCTTTCTTTATGCCCGTAACCTATTGCAGAGACAACACAGGAGACCGCCCTCACAGTAGCAAGGTATATACCTTTAAGAGGTATATACCCGTCTTGTACCTTATATGTGCCTTAATTGTATCTTAACTTTAGAGTGTACCTTAACGATACCTTATAACCGAGATGACTTATTGTACCTTCAATAGGTATATACCTCAACAGTACCTCTTGAGGTTCGGTAGGTGTGCCTTGAGAAGGTATATACCTGATCAGTACCTGGCAAAGTCTGTACCAGTACCTCCATGGTGCCTTATCAACTTAGCTTAATTTTCATCAAATTGAACTGTACCTTGATGGTACCTCTCAGACTTGGAATTTTGTTCAAGCCAAAGCCCTGTACCTTCTTGGTACCTTATGAACTTGGTTAATTCTACAACTTAGGGTGTACCTTGTTGGTACCTCCTAGACTTAAACATTTATTCTAGCCAAATCTATGGCCTTCTTATACCTTATCAATCAGTTAATTTTCAACAAATTGAACGTGAGATGCATTTCTTAACATTAACATTTGTACCGCTGGACATTATCTTGACAAATATTGTACATTTTGACAGGTTCGACTCCCAGCTTGCAAAGAAAACATGTGTAAACAGAGGTCGGTCTTTCGTGTAAGGATATATTGTTTCTGCTTTTATATACGGTACCGATAACCGTATTGAAAACCTTTCTTCCAGACTCATTCTTGTACCCAGACAGACTATTGTCCACCTTTATCTGGGGACACTTTCATGAAACACGACTCATAAGGAACATATTCCCTGGCTTGAGGGATACTTGGTGGTAGATGCCTACATATATATTTTAATAAATTATGATTTTCTTCTTTTTTCCTTCTACTTTTTTATTATCAGTATTTTTATTTTTTTTAACTTTTTTTTTTACTTTTCCTACATTTTTGTCTCTCGGCTTTGACTCGAGTCATTTCCATTCAAGCAGGGCAAAACCTAAGAATCACAGTTTTAGTTTTCTTTCATACATTGATTTACAATTAATTAACAGCGATTTAATTTTTTTTTAAATTAATTCTCATAACAACTATATCTAGACTCAGTTGACAAACCTTCGAGAATTCCAGTGGAGAGAGAATTGTGTTAGTAGAATGACGTCACTGGGGGATTTTCCTCCCTCTGAAAAGCCTAAGTTTAACGCAGAAGTAAATTTCAAAAAAACATCCCGCGAAGATTAGTTCATCTCCCATTTTAACACATAATTTAAACAGATGTACTATCTTTTAATTCGCCAAGCTGTAGAAATTTATCTCAAGTATCAGTTGAGATTTTGGACCGCTAGACCTCAGTGGGTTAAAAAAAAACCAGTTGCTGGGGTGGCTATTACGACACCGTAATTGACAGAACAGCCGATCTTTTGTTTGGAGTCGCTGTGCCTGGTACCCTAAATTAATGTTACATTACTTACATATACAACCTTGCTAGGGAACCAGGCTACCGGTAAATTTTGTCAAGTTTTGATGCCAACGTGGCACTCCGTGTATTCAGAAAAGTTTATATTCTTGTGTTCGAACGGGAACCACCCTCACAGTAGCAAGGTATATACCTTTAAGAGGTATATACCCGTCTTGTACCTTATATGTGCCTTAATTGTATCTTAACTTTAGAGTGTACCTTAACGATACCTTATAACCGAGATGACTTATTGTACCTTCAATAGGTATATACCTCAACAGTACCTCTTGAGGTTCGGTAGGTGTGCCTTGAGAAGGTATATACCTGATCAGTACCTGGCAAAGTCTGTACCAGTACCTCCATGGTGCCTTATCAACTTAGCTTAATTTTCATCAAATTGAACTGTACCTTGATGGTACCTCTCAGACTTGGACTTTTGTTCAAGCCAAAGCCCTGTACCTTCTTGGTACCTTATGAACTTGGTTAATTCTACAACTTGGGGTGTACCTTGTTGGTACCTCCTAGACTTAAACATTTATTCTAGCCAAATCTATGGCCTTCTTATACCTTATCAACCTGTTAATTTTCAACAAATTGAACGTGAGATGCATTTCTTAACATTAATATTTGTACCGCTGGACATTATCTTGACAAATATTGTACATTTTGACAGGTTCGACTCCCAGCTTGCAAAGAAAACATGTGTAAACAGAGGTCGGTCTTTCGTGTAAGGATATATTGTTTCTGCTTTTATATACGGTACCGGTAACCGTATTGAAAACCTTTCTTC
>JAVTVY010017316.1:0-68871 GCA_036873755.1 Hanleya hanleyi | reverse complement strand
GGATGGTCCATCTCTACACCAAATACCTTCCTGCACTGCCCCAAAAAGGCTCACTTTCGCTAATACTCCTACTGATGACGTCATCGATGACGTCACAGATGCTTCGGACATGCCTCAATTCGGAATGTACACCCCGAGAGCTACAAAATGACACCTCACACGACGCATTCGGACTAAGGATGTTGCATCTCTACACCAAACTCACCCTCACGCACCCACAAAATGTCCACTTTCGCTACTACTCGTACCGATGACGTCATCAATGACGTCACAGATGACGCGGACACCCCTCAAATCGGAATGTACACCCCGAGAACTACAAGATGACACCTTCCAGGAAGCATTCGAACCGTGAATAGCCCATCTCGACCCCAAATACCTGCATGTACTGCCAGAAAATGCCCACTTTCGCTACTACTCGTACCGATGACGTCACCGATGACGTCACAGATGACGCGAACATCCCGCAAATCGGAATGTACACCCCGAGAACTACAAGATGACACCTTCGAGGACGCATTCGAACCGTGAATAGCCCATCTCGATCCCAAATACCTTCATGTACTGCCCGAAATGTCCACTTTCGCTACTACTCGTACCGATGACGTCACCGATGACGTCACAGATGACGCGGACATCCCTCAAATCGGAATGTACACCCCGAGAACTACAAGATGACACCTTCCAGGACGCATTCGAACCGTGAATAGCCCATCTCGACCCCAAAACCTTCATGTACTGCCCGAAAATGGCCACTTTCGCTACTACTCGTACCGATGACGTCACCGATGACGTCACAGATGACGCGAACATCCCTCAAATCGGAGTGTACACCCCGAGAACTACAAGATGACACCTTTCAGGACGCATTCGAACCGTGATTAGCCCATCTCGACCCCAAATAACTTCCTTCGCTGCCCCAAAATGGCCACTTTACTTACTACAACCAACTGCGCATGCGCAGATTAACGCGACATGCATTCAAAAACACACCATTCTGACTCTACCCCACACAAGCTTCACTTTGACACCTCACACGACCCATTCGAACCGTGATTAGCTCATCTCTAACCCAAACACACCCCTACATAGCACCCAAAATGCCTGTTTTCTATACTACGGCCAGACTGCGCATGCGCAGACTATTGAACACGGACGAACCATTAGTGTAGTCAAGTGCTCCTCCACGAGAGCTTCAAAATAAGACCTCACTCGACCCCATTGGACCATGAGTGGCCCACCTAGACTCCAACATGTCCACCCCGTATGGGCCTATACACCCATAGCCATGCAGTATAGGCCTATGGGCCTACCCAGGCCTCGGTGACTTTTTTCAAAAATTTCACCGATTCGCTCCGCAACACTTCCTATCGTGTTCTAAATGACGAGACGAGTAAAACGAGACCCCACAACCCTACCGCAAATGTATAGAAGTGGGTTTCCCAGTAGGATAAACATTGAACCTATACCCCAGTATGGGTCTATATGGGGCTCGGTGACTTTTTTCAAAAATTTCACCGATTCGCACGGGGACACTTCCTATCATGTTCTAAATGACGAGACGAGTAAAACGAGACCCCACAACCCTACCGCAAATGTATAGAAGTACGTTTCCCAGGGGGGACAAACATCGATCCTATACCCTCAGTATGGGATTATATAAGGCTATATCGTCCTTTTTCAAAAATTTCACCGATTCGCACGGGGACACTTCCTATCATGTTCTAAATGACGAGACGAGTAAAACGAGACCCCACAACCCTACCGCAAATGTATAGAAGTACGTTTCCCAGGGGGACAAACATTGATCCTATACCCTCAGTATGGGACTATATGGGGTTCGGTGACTTTTTCAAAAATTTCACCGATTCGCACGGGGACACTTCCTATCATGTTCTAAATGACGAGACGAGTAAAACGAGACCCCACAACCCTACCGCAAATGTATAGAAGTACGTTTCCCAGGGGGACAAACATTGATCCTATACCCTCAGTATGGGACTATATGGGGCTCGGTGACTTTTTTCAAAAATTTCACCGATTCGCACGGGGACACTTCCTATCATGTTCTAAATGACGAGACGAGTAAAACGAGACCTCACAACCCTACCGCAAATGTATAGAAGTACGTTTCCCAGGATGGTCCTATACCTCCCATACCCCATATAGGCATTTTCCCGTAATTTAGGATAAAGTCCGTATTCCGTATTTTTTCAGGAAAATTTTTACATACACCCACCCTGGAACTAGGGGAAGATAACTCTGTTGATAGACAAGCCCCGTTAAGCCCGGCGACCTATATACCCCTCATACCCCATATAGGCATTTTCCCAGGTTTTTCGATAAAGTCCGTGTTCCGTATTTTTTTTTTCAGGAAAAATTTTACATGCACCCACCCAGCCATCAAATACCCCTTCACCTAGGCTTCACGTTGATACCTCACTCGACCCCATTCGACCATTAGGGGCTCCCCTAGATGCCAAAACGTCTATTTTCATACCCTTGGGCCACCGCGCATGCGCAGAATGACCCTAATTCAACCCCACACCCAGTCCATCAGATGCCCCTTCATGAATGCTTCACTTTGATACCTCACTCGATCCCATTGGACCATTAGGGGCTCCCCTAGCTCCAAAAAGGCTATTTTCATGCCCTTGGGCCACCGCGCATGCGCAGAATGCCGATATGTCAACCCCACACCCAGTCCATCAGATGTCCCTTCACGAATGCTTCACTTTGATACCTCACTCGACCCCATTGGACCATTAGGGGCTCCCCTAGCTCCAAAACGTCTATTTCCATACCCTTGGGTCACCGCGCATGCGCAGAATGCCGATATTTCAACCCCACGCCCAGTCCATCAGATGCCCCTTCACGAATGCTTCACTTTGATACCTCCTACGACTCCATTGGCCCATTAGGGACTCCCCTAGCTCCAAAACCGCTATTTCCATACCCTTGGGCCACCGAGCATGCGCAGAATGCCGATATTTCAACCCCACACCCAGCCCATCAGATGCCCCTTCACGAATGCTTCACATCGATACCTCACTCGACCCCATTGGTCCATTAGGGGCTTCCCTAGCTCCAAAACGTCTATTTCCATACCCTTGGGCCTCCGCGCATGCGCAGAATGCCGATAGTTCAACCTCGCGCCCAGCCCATCAGATGACCCTTCATGAATGCTTCACTTTGATACCTCACTCGACCCCATCGGTCAACTAGGGGCTCCCATAGCTCCAAAAAGGCTATTTTCATACCCTTCGGCCGCCGCGCATGCGCAGAAGGCCGATATGTCAACCCCACACCCAACCCATTAGATGCCCCTTCACCTAAGCTTCACTTTGATACCTCACTCGACCCCATCGGACCATTTTATCTAGGGACTACTTTTTCTCCGCGGAAGCTTTTTCCCGAGACCGAATCACCGCCAAAACCGCGGCCAAACCGCATCACCGCGCATGAATACATTTTTTTTTTTTTTTTTTTTGCCGGAACTTTTTTTTTTTTGCACACCTCCCCAATAACCCCCCCACCTCCCCAATAACCCCCCAATGCCCGAGTTGTCTTCCTTGCATCCATAGTGTAGAGATGGCGCCACACCCTCCCCTTTTTACATCCGGGGAGGAATTAACTCCATTTGCTCGCTACCTACTAGTTAAAGCAGCATTTGGCTCTATAGTGGATCCAGTTTCTGCATAATCACAATAGATTGTCGTTACCGCCACACCAGAACGTGCGAATCTTTACCGTCACGATATCAATTATAGTCTCAAAAGCGCAATTTCGACTTAACTTTTTCAAATTCTGTGTTGGGATGAATCGTAGTCGAATGTTAAACATATTTAAGTTCCACGAAGCCATGGAAAGCTATACAACTGGCATAAAACGACAATGGCGTCTGTCACACTTATGGCAAATTTCCTAATGGGAGTTATTCGAGCGGAAGATACATTTGAAAATGCATTTATATCTTGCATCAGCATATGTAACAAAAAAGGCATCGTCCGTATTTTACTGTTAAAGTACATTATTTACTTTTGTTAAAATAAATATATATATTCCGCAAAACAAAGTTCGTGACGGTAAAGACACGCTTGATGGGGCTGTTGGGAATAATTTGTAAAATAAATTACTATAAAGCGAAATGAACACTGCCTGATGTTACAGACATGGCCTGACATATATATTTTAACATTTACAAAAGTTTGAAATACTTTCGAGATACAAAATTTTGGATATTTCCAAATGTCCAAATGGGTCACATTTCATAGAATTACCCTACATTGACTCTGTCATCTCCACGTTCAAGTTAAATACTACACTAAGGTTCCCAGGACAATGTAGGACAGTTAAAGGCAACATATAAGTTGGAGGAAAAAAGAAATAGTCCCTGTGACAATCTGTATCCCAAAGCGCTTTTATTGTAGATGTTCATGTGGGCATCATGAATGACATGCCCACACGGCCTCTAGCAACGACTAGTTTTGTACGGAGTTTACCAAGCGTTTTGATATATTCCTGTATTATGAAAATATGACACCTTTAACCAAAAGGATTTTCAATATCATTCAGCATCAAGCCCACCGAATTTGGGCTCATTTTGCATGGATATATAGGTGTTCATATAATAAATCATCCTCGCTAAAACCAGAGGTATCTCTATCCTAGATATAGCCCCTGGTACGCTTGGGCAATGTATCGCGATCAACGACAACACAGCGGTAGATGTCAGCCAATCAACAAAAGCAGCATCCTGCACATATTGTCCAATCAGATCACTTAAGTACCGCGACCATGGCGACCGTGACAACAGATTCGAAAACACCATAGTTTGTGCGATACCCAGTAGAGCAGCAACATCAGAAGATACCCCACCACGAAAAAGCTCCTACTACTATTATGTAGAAAACACCCAAAATCTTTTAATCAGAAACCAGAAAAGCAGCTGCCCGTTGACGTCATCGGGCGGGAAATATGAATGAGGTAACACCTTCAAAGCACTATGAAGAGTTCTGGGGATTGGTCAACACTCGCGTTGGTGCAAACCGGTTAGATCCCACAAGCGACATATCCAAACAGGGGAGCAGATAGGATATAATTTTAATTAGATTGATCCGAACGTATGGAGCGATAAGTTACGTAGACACTTCTGTACGTAGCCATGCGGTAACAGGTATTATCTAAGTATATTAGGGCGCTTCCCAAATGGTCTGTCACATCAGATTGGTCCCGTGAGATCCAATATCGGTCAATCACATTCATAAAACGAAGACACACCAAAGTTAATCATATCAATGCTGGTGTTTCCTCAGGGTTCGGTCCTTGGGCCGTTGCTATTCCTCATATAAAGGACATCAAAGATGACATTCAATCAAATATAAATTTATTCACTGACAATACATCCCTCCTTGAACCCGTACTTGATATACAAATTGCAGAACTGAGAATCAACAAAGACCATGACTACCTATCCAGATGGGCAGCTCAGTGGCTTATAACGTTCAATGCACTGAAGACTGTATTCTTATATCCTTGAAGCATAACCCAACATACCCTCAATTATATCTTGATAATGTAGAAATCAAACGAGTTACCTCTCATAAGCACTTAGGAGTAATTCTCTAAAAAAACATGCATGATGAACATATTGATTATATCTGATCGAAATCCCCCCAAAAACTCAATGTCATGTCTAGAACAAAACACATCCTTGAAAGAAAATGTTTGGATTGCCTATACAAGAGTACAGTCCGTCCTCTCCTTGATTATAGTGATGTTATATTTGACGGCTGCACCTTGACTAATTCTGTGTTTTTAGAAAAATACAAAGACAGGCTGCAGTTATATGTACTGGTGCCATGCGAAGAACTTCGTATTCAAAATTGTTAAATGAATTAGGCTGGGAAACACTTTCTCAACGTAGAAAGATGCATCATCTTGTTTTATTATATAAAATATTAAAATCTGAGGCACCTGTATATCTTCAACGTTTACGTCCGAATAAAGTATGTTTGGATATGCAAATAAATTATAACCTGCGGAATTCTGACCAGTATAGAATATTTCGGTGCCGTCTCACTTATTTTCAAAATTCGTTCTTCCCACAGACTTCTAAAGATTGGAATTCCAGGCCTCCCGACGAGTGGCGAGTGATCACTCGCGCGCGCCTCATACTCGCCTGGATTCCGAAAATGGCGAGTTATCAATCACTCGCCAGTTCATTATGATCTCCATTTGAAAAATATTTCTTCCTACCATAAAATAGTATCTGGCTCACGCCTTGGCGGAACCAAATATACTAAATTGCAATCGGTAAACCGTCCAGTCACATTTCGACGGCTCCATTTCGAGTTGTTTCGAGTATATCCATTACGATTACGGTTGTTGTTGTTGTTGGACCATGCTGCCAAGGATGGCCGCACTGAGGTTGTGTGCAAATATGTAACTTGAAACTGAGACGAAGTGGAATCTTCAAAATGAATAAGATATTTAGCTCCCGGGAAATTCTGTATTAAGTTTTCAAGATATTCTTATTCCTGTTTCTGCTAAAATGTCCATAATATCGCTTACAGGAATATGTGGTGTCTTTCCGTCTGGTTGTTGTTTTCGGACTAGGATTGATTGCCGCTTCTGTACCTAGTTGTACTTTTCCTTGGACCCTCGCCATATCCGCCCGCTACTGAGAACGCTGTTACGCTCGGACCACTATTAAATTTACATTGACGGCCATGTTAATGAAACTGCACCTGGCTGATTTATTAATTATTTTTGGACTTTCATCTCCTGGCAGTTTGTAGTTCCATTCAAGTCCTGCATCGCCATCTACTTCTTGGCGGGGGTCGCCCATCAAAATTTCGAGCCAGAGCGTCCTGTTGGCAAGCACCGTACTTCCGGCGAATAACTTACCTGCAAAAAGCAGAGTCTACGCCCCTGCATATAGTGCCTCAGACTGGCATGAATTATGCAGTGAATTCAAAATAAAAGTCACAACTCAAAAGGGCACTTGTCATGCTTAATGTTGGCCATGCCAGCCCTTGTCTCATTATCAAAAGGAAGATGAGAAAAAAATCAGCACAAAAACTTGTCCTCTATGGCAGAGGTTATTTAGAGGGGTTAACGGCTAGGGACTTTTTTTAGTGGTCCGAGCCCTACTAGACACATTAAATTCAACCAATCCAAATGAAATTTGGGAGGCATGTGACCTGTCCACTTACCATTTCATGTTAGCCTATCTGAGCTACTTCCATCAAATATGTCTCGGAATATGAACCATTAACTACATCTACCCCCATCTTTCTTCACAATACACATGTATTCACTATAGTGTGAGGTGCCTTATGGCATTAGCCTAAACCAAGAAAACTCCTGTCACTGAGGAGCTGATCAGTCTCAAAATGGATTCTGCATACATCTGTGAATCCTATACCTAAATAGAAATATCCCTAAACTGTTTCTGGATTTTTCAATAAATTTTTAAAAAAGATGCAAAAAAATTCAGATTTTGGAGATTTTTATGGTAAATATGGCATTTCAGTGGAAAAACTAAAAATGTGTACCTGTCAAATTCTGGTCTGTATGAAAGGGGGACATCTAATACACAAATAAATGCCAGGCAGTGGCAAAAAAAATAAATAGCAATACCCTGATGTCACTCCTGCATACCATAATACACATAATCATGTGTATCCATTAGGGTGATACATGCAATACATTACTGTGATCAGCGAGCCTATGATGAAAGGTGTCAGATCAATTGACACACACTTTTGTCATAGAGACAGATAGTATATAAACTTTACCAATTACATGGCTATCTCATCACATCTCTAAAACATCACCAGATCAGCAGGCGAAACTCGAAGAAACGGAAGCGAGTTAACTGAGAAAGGAAAGCGAGGGAGCTTGGTCACCCGGTTCAAATTGGGTCATAACTTACTTCCCCAAAAAGTCTGCCATGCACAGGAGACACCCTCAACTTCAGGCATCATGAAAAACTCTGAAGAGGTGGAAACAACTAAACAGAATGAGCCAAAATCAGCATGGCACCCCAGGTATGACAGAGAGGAATTCAGCAAAGTCACCAGAGTTGGTTATGATGGCCATACCTACATAATTCCGGATGAGGAAGGAAGGTCTGGGAAGGCAAAACTATTACGTCCCAAGGAGTCGAAGAAGCCGGATTTAGCAGAAAAGTATGCAAAAGGCTCCAGCAGAGCAGGGGAGTATAGGCATGAGACTGTTGCATGCTGGGAAACTGCAAGATATGTGGAATGAGGCAATACGGGACCACGCCACCATTACACCTACCTGCCCACTTCCACAATTTGCCGTCAGTGAGGTGAAAAGAGGATTATGCTGGAAACAAACTTATGCAGGGGACATAACTGAAATAGTACAAAGACTACCTAAGGTGTTGGATGCAACAATTGACTGTTATGCTGAAAACTGTGGAAGTTGCCGAAGGCATGCTATAGTTTGTGGTGGAGGGGTTAATACTAGTTGGTGGAAGAAATCTAGAAGACTGAGTGCAAACAACATCAAGTGGTTAAATTTGGATGACAATGACAGAATACTGGTGCGAAAAATATTGAATATGAAATTGCATGCAGCAGCCCTTGAAACCATCTTTCAAACACATGTAAATCAGAAGGAACAAACAGGGCATTCAGTGCCTCACTGTCAAAAAATGTGAACTTTCCTACCAATGCGGCAGCGAGCGCTGGATCCACAGTCTTAAGACTGAACCTCGGTGAAGGAACATCACAGCATAAGAAACTTGAAGCACTCCGTGCACCCCTAGAACCTGGCTCATCTGCCTGTAAAAACCTACAACAGATACAATGCGATTATGAAAGATCATATTAAAACAGAGGCCAGAGGTTAAAAGAAGAAAAATCTACAATAAAGCAATTAAATTTAAAAACTATATAAAAGCTAAGAAAGCTAAAACCGATGCGGATAAGACAAAAGAAAGAAGAGAAGGCTACAAGAAAAGACAGCTGCTTGACAAACACATGCCTGACTTTGAGAAAGATCACATCCTAAAAGAACAAGAGTTGTCTCCCCTGATGTGTCGGACTCACCTGTTTGTTCTGATTCAGATATTAACGCGTGAATTCAGGTGTACCAATGAACAAACAATTTGGATACTGTTTACCCAAAAATACATGGCCTGAACATTTCTCCATGGCCCTATACCTCTGTCTCTGATTATTAACAAAACTGACTTCTGCACTCAGGTGTGCAATATTGTGACACCTTGGCTGATGACAAGTGGCTTATGTCACTGGTGAATTCTTCTAAATTTATATTATGATGCAAAATAAATTTCAAACGATGAACGTGAATTATTCTCCATGTTTTCTTTCCAAAAGGCTGGATATTAATCACTCCATAATGGGGTGGCTGCTTCTTCTGCACCCCAGTCCACAGTAAACATGCTCCATTCGAGCCTAATTGGCTATTATAATTAATTTTTTCAAAATATTTTGCTCTCCACGTGGTATACAACTCCGCCATCTTTATCACTAAACTATGAAATTGACATCAGTGAGAGATTGTTATCCAGCCTCCTCGTATGACTTACCTGAACCGGTGACATATGTATTCTGTGTTTACGCTTTTAGGGCTCGGACCACTATTAAATTTACATTGACGGCCATGTTAATGAAACTGGACCTGGCTGATTTATTAATTATTTTTGGACTTTCATCTCCTGGCAGTTTGTAGTTCCATTCAAGTCCTGCATCGCCATCTACTTCTTGGCGGGGGTCGCCCATCAAAATTTCGAGCCAGAGCGTCCTGTTGGCAAGCACCGTACTTCCGGCGAATAACTTACCTGCAAAAAGCAGTCTACGCACCTGCATATAGTGCCTCAGACTGGCATGAATTATGCAGTAAATTCAAAATAAAAGTCACAACTCAAAAGGGCACTTGTCATCCTTAATGTTGGCCATGCAAGCCCTTGTCTCATTATCAAAAGGAATCTGAGAAAAAAATCAGCACAAAAACTTGTCCTCTATGGCAGAGGTTTTTTTTTTTAGTGGTCCGAGCCCTGTTCTGTCGGTTTATTTGTCATTGTGACGGAGTCATCTCACAACGTGTTTCGACAAGCAAATTGCAATCATGACGAAAGGAAAACCTGGTACGTTTGTTTTACTGAATCCTGTGTTTGTTGTCAATTATTTTTCTTGCTGATGTTGGAAATTCACTCGCCTGCGAAGCTTTTCAGGAGAGTGACTGAAACACTCGCCAACACTCGCCTGATGCCAAATTAAGGAGAGTGACGAATCACTCGCCTTTGATTTACTCCTCGGGAGGCCTGAATTCTCTTCATGCTTCCGTCCGAAATGCAACCTCATTAACTATGTTTAAGGCCAAATTCTTTACTAACCAACCTCATACCTTACTAAAGTATACAATTCCCTCCGCGGATATACCTCAGTCCTACTGTGTAGGATGCGGATAGGTTTTTGTTCTTTAAATGGTCATTTGTTTAAGTATATAACATCTCTCCAATCTCTATCTGCCATTATTGTAATCACAACAATGAAGACCCTTCTCATTTCATCTTGAGTTGTCCTATGTTCGCCGCTCTGAGAAAGCCAATGCTCACCTCGATTACAAACTTGATCTTGGTGTACACCACTGTCTTCTAATTCATGACTGCCCAAATTACCTATTAACTTTCTTATTGCGTGGCTCGTCTGACTTTGATTATGAAACAAATATGAGTAGTATAGTATACCATTTTAAACCCCCATTTTGCCGGGGGCGGTAACTCTTGCATCCGCCAGGGGGCGCTGTTGTGGTGGTGATTACGAGCTTGGTGGGATTCTAGATTAACCTGGGAAGGATGGGTAGTTTCATTTGGACCAATCAGCGGTCGAGAAAAAGAACCAATGAGCGGTCGAACAATCAGCCAATCGATAAGTACCGGGTTTTTCCCTGACTCTGTGTCGGGGACTTGGGGTCCCCACGTTGTGCTTTCGACGCGGTCCGCGCGTTTATCCGGACGACCTCGGCCATAGCTGTATAGCATCAATGGACTGTGTTAACGGTAGAGGGTTTGGCTGTAAAAAAATCACATTCGCCCGTGGATAAACTTCGTAAATTTTTCAGGATCACATACTCACCTTCTCAGGAAGACACGTACAATGTTTTTAGAGACGTAGGCGAATTTATTTCAAAGTTAGCGAGCTTTTGCCACCATGATGGCGTGAAATTCGCCCTTTGAAACTAGGAAAATGACAAAAAATATATTCATCGACCCGTCAGCGATCTGATTTTTTTCAAGAAAATAGTATAACCTGCCAAGGGTTCAGTTTAAAGTAGTGTTAGACATCAACTCTCGTGTATTGAAAATTTAGGCGGCTTCGAACATCGCGAAGAAACACAATTTGTCTGTCTGGCCGAGACGGGCCGACGACTTGTGGTCCCCACGGTGTGCTTTTGACGCCGTCCGCGCGTGCATCCGGGGACTTCTATGGAGGTGTATAAAAAGTCGGGAGTTTCATGGCATTGCTTCATTCGATACCGGGATTTTCTACCTATCTGAGCCTAGCTGACCTGCCTGCCTGACCAGTTCCTGCCTGCCTGAGCCGACATGACCAGCATGAGACGACGTGAACGTTCAAGGTCTCCTCTGAGACATGACAATGTGAGAGGAGAACAAGACTTCCCAGGGGATCCAGCTGTGCCTCCGGTTGACGCCTTGCCCGAAGACCACCCTGTGAGTGAGATTTATCAACTCCATTGGAACACGATCCGACGATGTTTCCACCGTCATCGGCCTATTCAAGATATCTACAATTTTCCTCACGTATCTTTCTAACTATGCCGAGAACATTTTTACACACCAAGTTACAGCTTTCAAGTTGAGTATGACATTCGGCTACATCTTACGGCACAAACAGACGGATCAACTGCGGTATTTCTATCCCAGCAATAATACCTATGTGTTTGACCAGCCGTTCACCATCACCAACCGTGCGTCACTGGAGCCACTCATCGATCAACTCGCTACGTTGGATCCTTTGGAATGGGCGCGCCTGCAACGTCCCAACACCAAATGGACTGTGGAAATGGTGACCAACGTCACATTTTTCGTGACCAAATTGAGAGATCTTCCCATCGGTGCTCCTGTCATTCTTCCACCTTGGCTACTGCGTCGAAAAGGACTGTATGCGTTAACGACGGGCAAACATGGCCCCTACAAAGACCAGAAATGTCTGTTTCGGTGTTTGGCGGTTCATTTGGACCAGTGTGATCACGAGAATTGTGATAGAAGGGCGACTATCTATTGGAAACAGTATTTAGAGGAACAAGACATGGACGCGCGACGGTTCCGGGGAGTCCCCTTTAAGTATTTGGATGTCGTGGAATCACTGTTCAACGTGAATATCTTTGTATACCGTTTACTACGGGAGGAGGATACATTTGTGGCTGAATTAGTCCATCGCTCAACAGAACGGTATGCCTCTACGATGAAAGTCAATGTCTTCGACGACGGCGGGGTGAGTCATTTTTCCCTCATCTACGATATGAGCCTGTACACCCAGTCCTACAGTTGTGCCCAATGTCATCGGGTGTTCAAACACTCTCTTCGTGATTTACATCGGCACGAGAAGATTTGTGACCACACTGTGAAACGCAAATTTCCTGGCGGCGTGTACCATAATACGCCCACTATTTTCGAGGAACTGGCTGATGAGGGGATTGTGATACCGGAAGAGGACCGTTATTTTCCATACCGGGCGTGTTACGATTTCGAGGCGATTTTGGAACCGATGGAAGCGGCCTCGGCGAAAACACAGTGGACACAGCCCCATATTCCCCTGAGTGTCAGCATTTCCAGCAACGTGCCCGGCTATGACGCTGCACCCGTCTGTTTCGTGTCCACCGGCGACTCCCATGAATTGATTACCCGGATGATTGTGTATTAGAGGAAGTCAGTGCGGCTAGTACAGAATTATTGATGTCCAAGTTCCAGGACGTACTGGACCAACTCGACGACCGGATGCCTACACTCGGTGTATCGTTCAGCGACGATGAAGAGTCGGAGTCGGAGACAGAGTTGGAGCACAGTGGGCAGGACATTCAGCCACAGGATGTACCTTTACCTAAGCCGTATGCGGAGAAATTGAAAGCCCGCTTCCTGCAATACCTAGGCCAGTTACCCGTGCTCGGCTTCAATTCGGAGCGATACGATCTCAACATGGTGAAGGAATTTCTCTGCCCTTACTTGGCCCAGTCCAATTGCATCAAGTCCGTCATCAAAAAGATCAATAATCACATGGCCCTCACCACCACATCACTCCATTTCCTGGGTGTACGCAACTACTTAGCTCCCAATTATAGCTATGATCAGTGGGTGAAGGCCTATGACTGTGCACACACCAAAGGGAGGTTCCCTTACACGTATATGTCGACGCTCGACCGCTTGGAGGAAACACAGTTGCCATCCCGGGACGCTTTCTTTGGCGATCTGAAGCAGGTGGAATGTTCGGAAGAAACGTACCGGGAGCTACAGCAGGTATGGAACGACCAACACATGCAGACCTTGCGAGATTTCCTCATATGGTACAACAACTTAGATGTGGTCCCTTTCCTCGAAGCGGCCGAGAAAATGGTTCAACTGTTCCGGCATCAAATGCACGTCGACATATTCAAGGAGTGCTTGAGTTTACCGGGTCTCGCGCTTCGCCATCTCTTTCCCAAGGGGTAAGATTGTCCTACATACTTTTCGCTGATACAACAAAAAGACGAGGACATGCATGATTGTTTAAAGCAGAACATCGTCGGCGGGCCCAGCCTTATTTTTCATCGCTACCACGAGAAAGACGTCACCACCCTTCCAAGTGGGAAACCCTGTGCCAAAATCATTGGATTCGACGCCAATGCCCTCTATCTGTGGTCTTTCGCCCAACCCATGCCCAGCGGTCATTATACGCGCTGGTTGGCGGACGGCCAACATTTCACACCTCAACGTACGCCTTTCAAACATCTCGCTGACCAGTGGTTGGACTGGGAAGCCGATCGACGGGGAATTTATATACGACATCAGACCAGCGCCACAGAGAAGCGGATAGGAGATCGCCGACTCCCCGTCGATGGGTTTGCTATTATCCACAATAAGCCCACCGTATTCCAGTTTTATGGCTGTTATTGGCACGGCCACCAATGTCATTTCAGCGCTGGACGTTTCAACGAACGACGTGGGAAATCGGCAGAAGAACTACGGGCAGAAGTGGTGGAGAACGGAGATTACATCAAAGAGCTGCGGGAGTGTGAATTTCACGCCATGTGCCAGAACCTTCCACACTTACGCGACTTCCTTCAAGCACGCGAGTACCCCCTCAGTCGCCGTCGACTCCTGACCCTGCCACAGCTTTTCGTTCCGGGGCCCTGTACGGATTTGTAGAATGCGACCTCCATGTTCCCGACAATCTCAAGCCACGATTCGCCCAGTGCCCGCCTATCTTCAAGAACACGCTGGTGAGTCGGGCTGACATTGGAGAGACCATGGGCGCCTATGCTGAGGAACAAGATGTACTTCAACAACCTCGTCGGATGCTGATTGAGAGCATGTGGGGAGAGAAAATCTTGCTGGGTACCCCGCTACTACAGTGGTACATGAGCCACGGCCTCGAAGTGACGCGAGTCTACCAAGTGATACAGTATATACCGAACGCCTGTTTTGCAGGACATGCCCATACCGTCACGTCTGCCCGTCGTCAAGGCGATCAAGATCCCAGTAAGGCCATTATCGCCGAATCCTGGAAACTGACGGGCAATGGCTATTACGGGAAAACAGTGACCAACCAAGACAAGCACGGCAACGTCAATATCTGTACTACGCCACAAGCGCGCAAAAAGATCAACTCGCCTCTGTTTCGGTCCGTCGAGGTCATCGATGACGATACGTATGATATCAGTTCAGCCAAGAAGACTATTCGTTACAAGTTACCGCTCCAAATTGGATGTATGGTATACCAGGTGGCCAAGCTGAGGATGCTACAATTTTTATATGATATCATGGGTGTGTATTTCGACCCATCCGATTGGCAACTCATGGAGATGGACACGGACTCGGCCTATATGGCCGTCTCTAATGCGGATTGGGAGTCACTCGTCAAACCTGAATTACGTGCGCAATATGAGGCAGAACGGGACCAGTGGCTACCTCGACGTGACCATTACCAGTACGACAAGCGGACGCCGGGCCTCTTTAAGCTAGAGTGGAGTGGAGATGCCATGATCGCCCTGTCGTCCAAAACATACTTCTGTTACGGTGGAGATGGAAACAACAAGTTTAGTTGCAAAGGAGTCAACCGGCGCGATCCGGCCATCGACAAAGCCCTCTACCTGGACGTGCTCAAAAGCCAGACCAGTGCGAGTGGCACTAACAGATGATTCCGGGTCGTCGACCACCAGATGCGAACGTACATCCAGAAACGTGATGCATTCACAGTTTTCTACCCGAAACGCAAAGTCACATCGGACATTCATGCTTACACAGAAAACACACAAGACAGAGTTTTGAGATCTCATTTTTTATTCAGTGAACAATCACGTGAAAAAACTGAAGCCCAGAACAGGGGGCTTGTACATTGAAAGAACTGAAGCCCAGAACAGGGGGCTTGTACACTGAAAGAACTTAAGCCCAGAACGGGACTTGTACATTGTACGTAAGCAGCAGGATACACACGGTCTAATGGGAACACATCTCGGGCGAACACCGCTTGAAAGACCGTCCGTGTCCCTGGGTCATTCTCCAGCACGGGGATAATCTGCTCTGTATCCATGTTAAGTGGCAAAGTCACACAGGACGTTACGGCTTTTATCGATTTGAATAATGTTGTCAAACTCAGCGTAGCAAATCACATTGATGGTTCGCGGTAAAGGTGTCCCGAAATGCAGTTCCAAGCGTAAGTTGCCTTTCTTGACGAGACTCAGTTGATGATCGTTGTCTAAGGTGGGCGTGAGATCGAAACAGAACAATGTGTACCCTTTGCCGAAATCGTCTCTACTGATCGTATTTCCTTCGTCTTGGTTGATTTGGCCAGTTGCTGCGAAGAGGTTCAGATAGCTCCGGATGTAATTGTCCGTTCCGAAATTAGATTGTAAAGGGCGTGCCGGTACTTGTTGTCCGTCCACATGCAGGTCCACGAAATTGATGTTGAACGCTTTTAGATTGAACGGATTCCTCGAGATAGCCCCATTATAACTGACGTTCTCCACACAGGCTAGGGTTAAACGCTTGGGCAAATCTCCCAGGAACAGGTTTTCTTGATTGACAATCATATTCCCTTTAGGGACGGAAAAGACCTTGGTCTGTACTCGTCGAATCGAGTACTGGGCTGGGTTTTTTTCCAAGGCTCTGATGTGCCCCAACTGTACACCTGGGCTCGGTTTCACTTTGCGTACAAACATACTGGCCTCTTGAAGGACAATGTTATACTCGAGGTCATCATTGGGGGCCATCAAGGCAAACACAGGCGTTGCGCGCACTAGTCGTATTTTGACAGGTACGCCATTCAAGAGGTATCGGTCTTGCATGAATAAGTCCGCATGCAGACGTCCAGTCATATCGACCGAGTGACCCTCTGCTGTGAAACCCATTCTCTCCGTATAGCCGTCATTATCGGGACTCGCCTCCATCTTTCCTGGGGTGTCTCGGTAGAACAACAGGGCTGTCAAATATGACTTTTTAACGTCAAGTCCGTAGGATAACAGTGTTTCGATGTAGGCTCGGTACGGGTACGTGTTCGTCGAGGCTCTCACCAGTTTATCACTGAGCGATATATCCACTTGCTGGAATAGCGAATGAAGCCAGAGATTCACTGGACCCACGGGTGCATCTTTTTTGAGGACTGACCCATCTTTATTGGTGATCTTGGCTTTCACGTATAGGTACGTATGTGCTAAATCCAGGTAGGTCGTATCAGCGTTGGTGATGGTGAATTCAATGGGGCCTGTGGCTGTAATGCTGGAAGGGGAAGATGTTCCACCCATTGACCCTCTTCGGCACTGGTCTGAGTAGGTGGGACGGTCCATAAATCAAATTCACTGTTGGTAGAAGGACACGACTCGGCATGGATGAAAGCCGTGTTTAAGAAAAGATATCCTGGGTCTTCGATGTGCGTCGTCGCTGGGTCGGTCGTCGACTGGTGCCTGATCTCGGTGGTGCAGGTCTTTTATTCCCTACGGTGCGTTGTGCTTTGGCGACCAAGACGCCTCCTGCTTCTTTGGCTCGGCGTTTCAATGCTTCTTTGCGTGCCGCACCGCCCAAGACATCACCCGCGACTTGCAGTCCACTGCGTACCGCTTGTTTGCCGATCGCTTTGACCCCACGCGTCACCAAGGGCAGGAACGTTTTGACGATGCTCCCGAGTATGTTCCCCAGCCCATGTCCTCGTTGCATGCGTGTACCTGTAAAGACCGGAAGGCTACCCCCGGCCTGTTTGGTGTAATGATCGACGTAACTGGCTGTATGGCATTGATAAGGCACCTTCATTTTGCAAAGTGAACCGCTCGGACTTGACGGAAATGAAGTGTCAGTACCACTTTCCCACGCTCGAATGCAATCGGTTGACCGGTGTCGTCTCTTATATCGATGAAGATGTAGCTAATATCGGTCTGACTGACCGACCGGTAGAAACACGATGTGCCTGGAACTGTGGGTGACTTGAGCTCCATACTTGCCTTTCACCGGGTAGACGCGTAGTAGAGGTACGTTGCTGTCTCCGACAACGTGTGCATCGACCATGTCTGAGTAGATGTACAGGCCATACATACCACCACGCATGTCCATCGGGATGTGACCTCTCTCGCCGGTAGGGCCAGCGTACCCCGGTAGATCGAGTCCACATTCTCAGCGTCCAGGTAATTGCAACGGTTGCGGTAACTGGGTCACGTACTTGGCCAAGGTGTTGTCAGGAAACACATGCAGCGAACTGTTACTGGGTAGGGTGAGGTAAAACATGACGACTGAGCTTTCCTGCTGCTGTTCCCGGGTTTAATACTTCTCCCAGCCCTTGGGCGCTAATCGTCGTGATGGTCACGGTGACTTAGATCTTGATGGTTGCAGGGGGTGACGTGGTAAAAGGGGTGAAAAAGTAGGTGCCCGCCGTGGTGGTGGTTTGGGGGGTGACTGCGGTTCCCACTCGTGGTGTGGTGAGAGTCGTCGTGCGTGCACCGCCGAGTCACGCTGCATCCAGGCCCAGCGCTGGGGGTTCCCCACCAATTCCTGTGGTACATGCACGTCTCTCAAGCCTTCAGCAAAGACCTCCCATCCTCGAGAATTAGTGTGCGACCTGCGTTGACGCATCAGGTCATTCACTAAATCCGTCATATGGGTACCGGGGACCACCTGATTCTGTACCAGGAGTTCACCTTTATCATTCCAAGTCATGTTAGGATTCTGTTTCATCCGTTGTAATACCAGGCCAGCTTGTTTCTTGAACGAGGCAGGTACACTCTTCAGCACTTCGTCTTCCACCCACTGTGGGGCTGTGGGGGCTACCCCTGGTAATGGCGGCTGTTGGAACGGTGCTGAGGTCAGCGGTGTGTCACGTGGTGGTGGTGGTGGTGGTGGTGGTGGTGCTGCTGGGGTAGAGAGGGTTTTGTATTGGTCCATGAACGTCATGTACCGTTGAAGCGTCTCATTGTACCGTTGTACTTTTCACTGTCGCTTAACCCCGGTCTCTGTAAGATCTGTTGCATCTCTCCATCGAGGGTGTTTATCGTCTTCACCGTAGGTGGGACAGGGTAGGGCGATTGGAGGTTTTGAATGAACCGTGGTTCGACGAGGACCATTTTTTTCGTGTGGTTCATTGTCGGCCGAAGAGTCCACCCAATACTGGACCCAACACGGAAGCGGCCAACGGTGCTAAGATGGCCCCGAGAAAGCCGCCTTTCTATAACACCTTTTTCTTTTGTGTTTGAGAGACTCGCTTCTGGACTAAGGTTCGCAGACCTGTCTTATGCTTGACCAGCTTCGCCTTCTGAACCGGCGTCAGTGGTACGTTGCCTTTTAACAGGTTATACCCGATCTCACACAGACAGCGTACAAGGTCAGTGTCCGCACCACGTACAATGGTTCGGACCAACTCGGGGGGGCCGTCTTCAATACACGGAGCGTCGGAGCATGCTTCCGTACTCGCGCAGACATCATGTACAACTAATGCTAGAACCCACAACCCCGCCCTTTTTATCTACCTACCTCCTGAATATTGAACAGAGACAAAGTCAACCATGATGTTGTATTAATTCTTTTATTATCCCCATCATCAAACACATACCCCAGCTGGGGGAGCCACTGTGAGTGTGTTTACATTATTTTTGCATGTACACGTGGTGGGTCTCTCCAGGAAAGATACCGGCCGGTAGTCGAAGGTGGTCGGGGGTGGCTTGCTTCAGATCGAAGAGCATATACCCGTGCTGAGGGGTTGTCGCATCTTGAAAGGATTCCAACGCAAACGCGATGCGTCCAGGGTACATCTGTCTCGCCAGGTGCAGCAGTTGAGTGGTATCTCTCGGGTTTTTGAAGACCACCAGGTAGTGGGCGTTTAAGCTGATGTTCCGATGTTCTTTGTTTTTACTGAACAGATTCTGCACAATGTAGATGATGCTGAGACGTCGATGATGGCTGCCTTTGGTAAAGAGTTGGGTGACCCGCGCATCCGTCTCCGCCATGAGATCATCCAGAACCACCAAGATGTCCGGTTCCAAATCGGCCAGGTTGGGTAGCCCTTCCACGAACGTGATGTGGGGCATTGCTGCATACGCCGCCTGCCATTCTCCGTAACCCGCGCACTTCCGGATGAGGCATGCGGCCGGGTCGAGAAAACCCCAGTGGGAAGTGCCCGGATGGACGCCCGGATGTACAAGAACCCGGATGCACGCGCGGACCGTGGGTACCCCAAGTCCCCGACACAGAGGCAGGAGAAAACCCGGTACTTATCGATTGCCTGATTGTTCGACCGCTCATTGATTCTTTTTCTCGACCGCTGATTGGTCCAAATGAAACTACCCATCCTTCCCAAGTTAATCTAGAATCCCACCAAGCTCGTAATCACCACCACAACATCGCCCCCTGGCGGATGCAAGAGTTACCTCCCACGGCAAAATGGGTGGTTAAAATGGTACACTATACTACTAATATGTCTGTTTTTGGAATAGTCCAAAAGTTCATTGGAGCATCCAAACGTTTTCATGCTCATGAACACTCTCAACCGGTGACAGATGGAGCTGATAAAATCAGTGTTTTACCAGTTGTGTAAATAAAATTTATTCGACCCATTGTAAATAAGCTAGAATTATATGAAGTAACGACATACCCACTTATGACGGGCGCATGTTGTCATTAAACCATTAATTGATTTTTCTATGTATGTAAATCATCATTTTGTTATTTGTAATCATTTTGTTTTTTAACAATTTATTGTGTTTTTCTCTGTATGTAAATTATTATCTGTATGTTATCTGAGGAGAGTGCTTCGTGGCCTTGTGGCATTACATTACATTACATTACACCTCCAGAAAGCGATGGATTGAAATGATCTCTTGGCGGGCCTGGAAGTGTCTCCATCTCAAAATGGAGAACACTAGCGTCTATGTGAACTCCAGTAGTAGCGAAACGCTAAATCTATTAGACAAATGAGAGTGAAGAGTGAGGGTGTTGAGTCACGTGGATCTGACGTTTGACGATGACGTCATGACTTCCGGTGACATCAGAGTCAAAGGTTACTTCCGGCCACGTGACGGCCTAGCAGGAGTTATCTCCCCCTACATAAGACCATAGTGACTTCCAATGTTAATCTTACGGCAATGCATGTTTGAGGTCGGAGTATTGGGGTGGTCATTTTTTTTTCCTTTTCTTGTGAATTTTACTATGGGGTGTGGCACCTTGTTTTCTTTGTCTCTCGATGTTGAACACGATGAGAGGGGTCTCGAGGCCATGGGTTGACTTTCGCTGAAAAGTTCAGGCAGGTCTGGGGGCGACCATCTTCACATTTCAAGTTAAATGCTACACTAACGTTCCGTCATTTACCTTGACTTACTGAATAGGGTAAATTGTTCAAACCGGGAAACGCACGTGATGTCATATGGCAAATTAAGATAGGAGCTTGCCAACGCTGTGCAGCGATGATTTTCTTTGATGTCTGCCGGCGTGATTTCCAAATATGGCAAGTGTTGGTTGTATTGATGTTAATTTGTTTCGAATAGCCAATCAAATTTGAATTTTAAAGAGGTCATACGTTGCATTCCTTCTAATATGGAACACGGAGTGTTTATAGAGCTATGACCTCACCAAACCCGTATTCTGATCAGATAGTGTGTTATGTTCAGCCAAGGCAACACGTGTAGTGTTCGACTTGGATATGCGAAGATGGGGGTCGACATGTTAGGTCCATTCCGATGCAGTGGACAATGTTAGTCCCAATGGGGAACCCAATGGGGAACCCACATTTGCGGTATGGGGTGTGGCCCCTTGTTTTCTTCATCTCGAGCTGCAGAACACGCTGAGAGGGGTCTCGAGGTCATGCTAGGAATTTTGTTGAAAAGTTCTGATGACGCATGCGCATTAGGCAGGCAGATCGAGGTAGACGTTTTGGGTCTAGGTGGACCCATATTGGTCCGATTGGTTCGCGTGAAGTATCAGTTTGAAGCACTCGTGGAGGAGCGTCCAACCGGATGGGTGAGGGGCAGGAATATCGTCTATCTGCGCATGCGCAGTAGAAAAAATGCATTTGAATGAACGTTTTCGGGTCGCGGTGGGCCAATATTGGCCCAATTGGGCTTTGGGAGATATCAAAGTGAAGCTCTCGCGAAGGAGCGTCCAACTGGATGGGTTTGGAGTGGAAGTGAGCTATGGTGCGCATGCGCAGACAGGGAATTGTGGGAAAATGGCATTGGAATAGACGTTTTGGGGTCGAGGTGGACTCATAGTGGTCGGATTGGGTCGGGGAGGATATCAGTTTGAAGCTCTCATGGGGTAGCGTCCAACTGGACTGGTATGGAGTAAACTTAGTGCAATGGTGCGCCTGCGCAGACAAGGAATGGTAAGAAAGGCGCATTGGAATGAACGTTTTGGGGTCGAGGTGGGCCAATATTGGGCGTGCTCGGTCGGGGAGGGTATCAATGTGAAGCGCGCCTCCAGGTCCATCAAGTTGTGGATGGGTGCATGTTTTCTCCAAAACGAAAAATCAGAAAACAGGGACTTTACTCCTAAACTAAGGAAAAACCCTATCAACCTGTTCTAGAGGGGTTAATATGGTTCCCAGCGGATCGTGGCCTGCCGAGATATGCAGATTGGGTTAAAGTAAAAGTAAAAGTTTCTCGAGGAAAAGGTGCGCCATTGAGACATGGCTACCCTTGCGACTCGTGGACCCTGAAGTGTATCCCGAATTCTTAATCTCAGGCCTACTGGTGATGTGGGTTGATCTATCATGGCAGAGTTACCTCCCCCTCCTGGGTTCAAACGTGTATGAGTGAGTGAGTTAGGCGTGCCCAACGCCCATGAGGCGTGCCCAACGCCCGTCATAACGCATTGATGCACTAACGATGGTGAGTGAGCGAGTGAGTTAGTGAGAGTGATTGAGTGAGTGCGTCTTAACGTCATGGTGTAGACAGACGAGAGAACAACAACAACGACAACGAGGACAGGTCAGTCATTTTATTATCCCATCCAGTGCATCATACCCACGCTGAGGGAGCCGTGTTGGGTATGTTTACAATTCTCGTAGGCTCTTGTCCAATCAGAAACCGCCATTTCAGAAAGTACAAAAGTGTATGAGTGAGCGAATGAGCGAGGCGTGCCCAACGCCCGTCCTACCCAATTGACGCACTAACGATGGTGAGTGAGTGAGCTAGTAAGTTAGTGAGAGTGAGCGAAAGTGAGTGAGTGGTCATATAAGGTCGTTTGTAAACCATTAGCCTCAGTCTTTGTCCACCCCTTGTGTCTTAACAAGAATGACAGGTCAATCATTTTATTATCCCCTCCAGTACATCATACCCACGATGGGGGAACCGCGTTGGATATGTTTACAATTCTCGTAGGCTCTTGTCCAATCAGAAGCCGCCATTTCAGAAAGTTCAATTTTCGGCCAGCGTCTTCGGGCAGTTCAGGATACTGGAGCTCCGAGCTCTTACTTCTCCCATTGATAGGCCGGGAAGGGAGATGGAAGGGCTCCTAGACACTGGGATCAATCTCCATCAGCTCTTCAATTCGGGGCGGCGGATCTACCTCCATGGGTTCTTCAATTCGAAGATGCATCTCCATGGGAACTGAAATATCCGGTCTCGAGAGTGGCGAGCGTGATCCGTGTATGACAGTTTGGTGAAGTCTCAATTGACTGGGATGTCGAAAGACTATATCACACTCTGCACATGTATGCGTAGATACTTCATAGTGTGCGCGTATTTGACGACGTAAACTGTTCAGGCGACGAAAGGGCTTTCAGCAAGTCGTACACGTGAACATCGTGATAGAGTACCCTGTACCCTATAGCCCGTTGGGTATACGGTACACCAGGGTGCGGCGGCACCACAAGTGCGGCGCATGCTTGCGATGACGTCACTTTCGAGCTCCAAGAGCGTATCCGAAAGACGTGCACAGTTGACGCTCCATTCAGCAAACACTCTACCACGATGTTCACGTGTACGACTTGTTCGAGGCCTTTTCATCGCCTGGATAGTTTACGTCGCCACATACGTGCACGCCATGAAGTACCCACGCATACATGTGCAGAGTGTGATCATGGTGATATAGTCTTTAAAGGGCCCTCGGCGGCCGACTGGTCTAAGGCGCTTCGCTGGTGACCGCTAGACTTACACCGTTGAACCAGCACGAGTTCGAGCCCAGCTGGTTCGTGTGTGAAAGTTTGTCTGTTACTTGCCGACGGGCGGTGGTTCTCTCCGGGTACTCCGGCTTTCTCCACCAACCAAACTGAATGTCACCACATAAGTGAAACAAACTTGAGTGCAACATTAGGCCAAATCCCACCTATAGTCTTTAAGCATCCTAGTCAATTGAGACTGAGAGCTTTAAATCATATAGCCAGAGATATACAACAATCTGCGTCCTCAGGAAATATAATACCACCCAAAATCTCTAAAGTATGTCAAGATATAGCGTATTTTCGGTTGTATCGTCCAGTGAACATAATCGAAACATCCCAAGATCGGCTTTTCTTGAAATTCAACTACTTAGATAAAGGACTGGACATTATTAATTTACCTCGAATCCTGAATGATCCAGAGGTACGCAATACTGTACCAAACCATTTTAAGTTCACAGAACCTCCTTGCATTTCATATAAGTATACTAAATCTATAGCCACCAAAATATTCAATTACTCTAATGCTGTCAAGGAGTTTGACTGGAACTTGTACACGTCAGGGGGCTATAGTTGTGATTGTGAATCGTCGAACTTTATCTATACACCATGCAAACATGTTGTGACTGATGACCTTGATGTGTTGAGTGATAAGGACCTAAGATTACTCCTGATGAAGGGACATAAATATAGAGAGCCGAAAAATATAAATCTGAAGGCCGACCAGGCGATAGTCCTGTCTGCTTTTGGAACAGTACGTTATTGATTGGTCTAAGCGAGAAAAAGTTGAAACAGTCCGCCATATTGACAGAAGTACCCTTCCCCAATCAAAACAAGTACTGAGAAGCCCCAATTCGCAAGAAGTTCTAGCAAATCTCCAGAGTAAATTCGTCATAGTCCCAGCAGACAAAGCTCCAAATAATATAATATTCATATGTAAATATTACTATTACCAGGTGCTGGTTGAATAATTGAGTGTAAACATATCGTCATCAAATACGTCTACTTACTCTCAAACTGCATTTACGCTGGAAGATTTATTTAACAATCACAAAATGTTTCTCAAGGAAAGACGTATTTGTCTTCCAACCAAACATAACGATATACCAAAAGTATACTGGACTCCCAAAATGCATAAATCACCATACAAAGCTAGATTTATAGCTGGTTCTAGAAACTGCACCACCAAGCTTCTTTCAGCCCTGTTGACGAGGGCCCTTCAGGAGGTAAAAGCATTTTGGGAAAGGTATTGCGCCACTATTTCTAAAAACTCTGGCGTATGTGGATATTGAAAAACTCAAAATGTCTTACGGAATAACTTGATGCTAAAGGTCACATACCATATAGACATGTATCCACATGGGATTTCTCGACTCTCTATACCACAATCTCTCATCAGGACCTTACTGACCGTCTAAGTTCATTAATAGTATCTGTGTTCAAGAAAACTGATTGTAGATATATTAATGTCGGCAGCCATAAAGCATTCTTTAGCTCTATTACATACAAGAGATATCATTCATGGGATGTTTCTTTGTTTATAGAGTTGCTTGAATTTCTCATTAAAAATACATATGTGAAATTTGGCAACACAATATATCAACAGCATATAGGTATTCCAATGGGTACTAATTGTGCACCCCTATTGGCTGATCTATATCTGTTCTCTTATGAATATGACTATATGCAGGCGCTTTCAAAAACCGATCCATTCAAAGCCCGTTCCTTCTCATTCACCAAACGCTATATAGACGATCTTCTCGCTGTGGATAATCGCTATATAAATGACGCAGTGAAGGATATATATCCACCTTCACTGGATTTGAAGGAAACTACAGATAACCCTACAGGCACATCGTATTTAGACCTATATCTCTATAAAAATGAAGCGGGTCTTCTCTCTCGTCGACTGTATGACAAAAGAGATGTTTACAATTTCGACATCGTAAACTATCCCTTTCTGGACACTAATATTCCAGTGGGACCCGCATATGGCGTATACATGTCACGCCTAGTAGCATTTGCTAGATCCTGTGTTAAATGTGACGATTTTAATCAACGTCACAAAACATTGTTGCAGAAACTTATGAAACAGGGCTAAACCACCGAGCGCCTCCACTCAAAGTTTCTCAAATATGGCGATACATATCGCATGCCGATAGCAAAATACGAGCGTAGCGTGCGAGATCTATGGCGTTACGTTTCGTAACTTGTGTCTAATTCCGCTTAACCCGGGGCTAGGGGCCGTATGAACCCATGTACTTCAAGATCCTCATGCTACTCATATGAACAGTCACAATCAAAGCGTGACTGAGATACATCATTCTTTAGATGACGACTTTACAGCGAATATTATGGATTAAGAATCACTGATCAGCGATACGGATTTGATATTTTTGGAACATCATTATGTCTTGCCGGCATCATTGAAAACTGTTGACCGCTTCTCTCTTGCAGGAAACAAGCCTATGTTTATGTATACTATGATTGTCATTTTGAATTTGGTGCTAATACTGTTATATGGAATATGGAATAGGTCTTTGGATTATGGACGCGGATATTCTCTAATGGACGACGGCTGAATTATGAATGACGGACCAGACGCTTGTAATTCACCAAAATGCCATACACGGATCACGCTCGCCACTCTCGAGACTGAGTATTTCAGTTGCCATGGAGGTGCATCTTCGAATTAAAGAACCCATGAAGATCGATCCGCCGCACCGAATTAAAGAACCGATGGAGATTGATCCCAGTGTCTAGGAGCCCTCCCATCTCCCTTCTCTGCCTACCAATGGGAGAAGTAAGAGCTCGGAGCTCCAGTATCCTGGACTGCCCGAAGACGCTTAGGACAAAAGCGACCATGGCCGAAAAGCAAACTTTCTGAAATAGCGGCTTCTGATTGGTCAAGAGCCTACGGGAAATGTAAACATGCCCTACGCGGCTACTCCAGCGTGGGTATGATGTACTGGAGGGGATAATAAAATGATTGACCTGTCATCCTTGTTGTTCTCTCATCTGTCTACATCATGGTGTTAAGACGCAAGGGGTGGACACAGCCGGAGGTTAATGGTTTACAAACGAACTTATATGACCGCTCACTCACTCACTCACTCCCTCCCTCACTTTCACTCACTCTTACTAACTCACTCGCTCACTCACTCACCATCGTTAGTGCGTCAATGCGTTAAGACGGGCGTTGGGCACGCCTCAAGGGCTTTGGGCAAGCCTCACTCACTCACTCACTCACACATACACTTTTGTACCCAGGAGGGGGAGGTAACTCTACCATGGTAGATCAACCGACATCACCAGCAGGCATGAGATTAAGAGTTTGGGATACACTCCAGGGTCGACGAGTAGCCCCCTATAGATTAGTGTATAACGGTAGCCATGTCTCAATGGTATGGTGTTCTGTTGGCGCACCTGAGTGACTATGCATCAGCAGTGTGAGAAAATCTCATCTCGCGCCGAATCCCACAGTCGTGCCCCTCTGTACTATAATGTTCGGTTCCCAGTTAAATTATTTAAAACCAGATAATTTCATTGGCTCCTTTGAACGGAGCGGTCATGCGAAATAATGCTTTTTGTAATAGATGTAATAGGGTCAACTACACGGAGTGAAGTCATTCTGCTAAGGGTATGAAATGTGAAATTCCCTTAGCTCGGTAAGATGGTAATTCTGACGATTCAAAAATGACGCTGGAGCATATGAATGATTGTACCCGTGTGAACCCATATGGTAATGTCACTAGTCTCCCCTGGGCAGAATGTACATCATCTGTTAAGGGGCGATCCAACAGGTGCACTGATTGGCTAAAAAATCGAATCATGACGCTCTGCGTTATAAGCGTTCCGATGGGTTAGTCTAGTTTTAGAGCGGAAAAATCCCTTGGATATCATATTGTCCACATTAGGGCTGATGGAGTTGGGCTAGTTTGCGCGCGCGCTCTTTCACTGAGCGAAACCTCACGATGGGTAAGCGCCCGTTCGCCGGACAAGGGAAGAGGCTAGTATATTGTCCCATGGGGTCTCTATGATGGAGATTACTGTGTATCTTCGAAATCACTCGATTTGAACAACTTTTCCCCATTTCTGAGCATCAGAATTTGGCATTGGCATAGACCTAGTAGTTCTCTCCTCCTTTAGCGGGGAGAGAACTACTAGATCTAGCATTGGCATAATCTACACATGCATCTGTGGGTTGTGTTCCAAGAAGGGACCCGAGAATCTCTTTATAGTCCGGTGGCTTAAGGTCAAGATCGTGACTGACTGGAATAAAGCACCATATTTTGCACAGAGGCTCATTTGGGCATAAGGAATGATCTCAGAAGGAGTGCCCATTTCTGCAGGAGGTGGAAGGCCCTTAATTTGCATAAATCCAATATGGCCGCCATAATACATACAGTAGCCTCCTGTTGGCGACTGTTTGACAGCTTCGAATCGCCTTTTTACACGAGATTGGTTTTCTACGAGCCTGACTGACTCAAGAAGAAAATAATAACGATAATTGGAAACTTTATTTCTCGTTGAATATCCAATATGGCCGCCAGAGCGTCACCAATAATGGTATTATTGCTATACACATGTATGTGTGTTTGTATACATGCTAATATATATCATATATATTTATAAAGGCTTCATTGAGAGGTTTATGTACATGTAGCTCTGTTATGATTGACTCGATCAAGCATGCATGAAGGTTATTGGCTATTTTCAATTCTATAGATATCCAATATGGCCACCAGCGCCCCATCCTCAATGCTGAATATCGGTAGTAAAACAAATGTTTCGAAGGATGAAACTTCAGATTATCGTACATGCCACGGTTGTGAACTACATCAAATGTTGCCAATTGGATTCTTTCCGGCTCCTTACATGTAAATTAGCATGTGTAAATCCAGCGGCAAAGGGAGTTACTCTTCCAACACCGGTTGGAATCAGGCTAAACCTGTGCTAAGTAACTACCCTGAGGAAGATTTGCTTGTTTCAAGTTTCACAAAGTTTCGATATTTGGCACACGAGAAGATATGCTTTCACTGTCTCGTGTGATCGTTCATCTGCTATGCAAAACCCTGTTATCATAGAAGCTAAATTAGACAAAGAGTTGTCGAAAGGTCGAATTGCTGTTCCCTTCTCAACTCCTTTTGACAATAAGGTTTGCACTCCATTAGTCTTAGTCCTCAGAAAGGAACCTAATATTTTTGGGGGCTCTTGGTGACCGAGTTGTCTAATGCGCATCGCTGGTGATCGCAAACCTCACACCGCCGAACCGGCACGGATTCGAGCCTCGCTGTTGCATGTGTGAAAGTTTGCCAGTTACATGCAGACGAGCCGGAGGTGGTTCTCTTCCCGTATCCCAACTTCCTCCATCATTAAAAATGGCTGTCACCATGTGAGTGAAATAACCTTGAGTGTGACATTAAACCAAATCCCCCCTAATACCTTTAGGGTGATAACGATTTATATTTTCCTGGAAAATCTGCCTTGTCTTTTTACGGTGCGATTCAACAGGACCTATGATATGTTGAATACGTAGACATTAGATATCGCGATTGCACCAGTTCAAAAACCACTAAAGCCTGATGGCGAAAATCTGTTTACATGATGCCTTCCGCATCATACCTATCGAGCCAGCGATTCACCACTTATTGGGGTTTACCGGGGGCGACAAGTATTTTTATGATCGGTGCCTCTCGATGGGATGCTCTACATCCTGTAAGATATTAAAGAGCTCAAGTCATTCTCTGCAATCGGTTATGGCTACAAAATTCGGCATATCAGAGGTGATCCACATACTGGACGACTTCATGTTCGTCGATGCAAATGAAGCCAGCCACTGATCTATAGCTCTCAACACTTTCACGTACTTGTGTGAGTATTTGGGCATTCCAATCAAACATGCTAAGACTTACTACCCATCAACTACTATGGCTATGCATGGGATTCAACTGGACTCCAAAACTATGAAAGCACCATTTCCAGAAGACAAACTTCATAAACTGAAAATCATGCTGGGTGAATTCTCGCGCCGCAAAAAGGTAACTCTTGTGGAACTGCAATCTCTCATTGGCTCGCACAATTTTACCTGTAAAGCCGTCGTGCCCGGCAGGGCATTTCTCCGCTGCCTGATAGACTTTAACAAAGGTTGTATCACAGGCTCACCATCACATTCGCTTGAATGAAGCTAGAGCCTATGTTAATACCTGGCTTGTATTCCTGGAGTCTTTTCAACGGAAAAATAATTTTCTTTCTCCAAATTGGGTATCCTCTGATGTGATCAAACCAGATCAAACTCTTTCCGACGCTGCTGGTACCTTGGGTTTGGCAGCTGTTTTTGGATCCTCGTGGACAGACCAAGAATGATCAGCACATCTTGCACACTTACATTCCACGGTCAAGAAGTGCTTGCCGTGGAAATTTGGGGCCATAAACTGGCAAATCATAACGTTCTATTTCTTTGTGATAGTATGACCTTGGTTGAAATAAACAATCACCACTCTTTCATTGCTGATGAAATTAATGCGTCAGTTAGAAGTTGCCTGCCTTCTGAACAATCTTATTCTTGACAAACTCTCGCGGTTACAATTTCAGGAAGCCCTGTCTCTAGCCCCTTGGCTCAATCGCTCGTCGCACCCAATACCCTGTCTGTTGCTGAGTCTTTGAAGCAGAGTTCATCTGACGGCGTCCCTTGCAGAATCTGCCTTGAAAGTATACAAGCGCGCGCATGACAAGTATATAGAGATTTCCCCAATAACACTGGTCAGCGTGCCAGTAAGATATTCTTCATCTCATCGGCACAGTTGGTTTCCTTCAAAGCATTCTTGCATTTCCACAAGTATGCATCCTCCACAGCTTATACATTCGTGTCGGCTATCAGTTATGTGTACAATTTGTCCGAAGTACACAATCCTACTCAGTTATTCCTTGCCAAAATGCTACTTGCGGGCATGTCAAAATTACACGGCCGTATACCAGACTGCCCATAACTAAGGATATCCTCCATAAGATATTTGATGCTATAACCCACATTGTATCCATGTAATTCTTTTACGAGCAATGATCTTGGTAGCATTTCATGTATTCTTACGCGTTAGTGAATTGACAGTTCGTTCAAAACAAGACAGCAGTAGCAATGTTCTTTGATACAACGATGTCTCTTTCTCCGATCAATCTGGCCCGTTACAAGGCATGCACATTATTATCCGCAACTTCAAACAAAACATATCCCATAAACCAGTTCATTTGTTTATACTGATAATATTAGATATTGTCCAGTTCAAGCAATCCGTGCTTATTTTCGGTGACATATTTCACATCCGAGGACGGGCCCCTGTTCCAATTTGCAGAGGATGCGCCCGTTTCATCTGCCTATTTCTCAGCTCATGTGGAAAATGGAATCTCTCTAATCGGCATTGATCCTCTTTAATAGGCCATAGTTTTCGCATTGGTGCCGCCACTTCATCTTCAGCAGCAGGAATCCCGAATAACATTCAAAAATGTGTTGATGGAAGTCTAACGCTATATTAGTATGACACATTTCACTTGGTAGGTATGCATTGTCCAGTCACGGGTTGCATTGTACGGTAGCCCCAACGAATTTATTGCATAAATAAGGATCTGGTCCAACTTCACCCAGTTTGGCAAAGGTCAGTCAGGGTCTACCGTGCCATCTGAGTCAGTTATATATGATTATTTTCTAATATTCACTGTATACCTAACACCAAGAAAACAATATTAAAAAATAATTCAAAATTTCGGATCGAAAATTCGTCAAAAAATGATCATTTTTTGGTTCTGACGTAGCTGTAACGACATTATGGCGGCCATCTTGGCTTATTCTGTATTTCTAGCTAGACCGTTGCCAACACTATTAGTGTGAAAATTTTCAGACTCTTACCACAGAGTATGGCGAATATATGATGTCTTAAAAATCGTTGGGATAAAAATTGCCATTTATACGTCCAAAATGACCCCGGGCCCCTAATGGGCCACATATTTCCTCCTGGGCCTCGTAATCGGGTGCACCCCTTCTGATATTGTTCTCGGTGTCTCTGACGAGACGTGTGCTAAATTTGGTGCTTTATTCCACCCTGTCACGATAAAGTGAAAATCTGATCTTAAAAATTGGCATTTATAGGCCCAAAATGACCCCAGGCCCCTAATGGGCCGCATGTTGCCTCCTTGGCCTCAAAATCGGGGGCACCCCTTCTGATATTGTTCTCGGTGTCTCTGACGACACGTATGCCAAATTTGGTGCTTTATTCCACTCAGTCACGATGAAGTGAAAATCTGGCCTTAAATCACCGGACTATTATAGCATGGTATGGCTTTCTTATCTAGGACTGTCATGGCTTTAAGACCATGGAGTAACCCAAGCCAACCCGATCTTCAGCCAGCTTTAACTTTGGAGCACCCCAGATGCTTCCCAGTGACATCCGTGAAGTGCATGGAGATATGAAGACCACCAAGTCAAAGAATCACGCTGGGTTTGTATGCAGGCGCAGACCGTATCCTACTGATGTTATCTTCGAACTCCACTCTTAATGAATTAATATCCTATCAATGCTCCTCAATCGTACATGTCGCTGTATAGGATCTTACGTACTTTAATTGAATTTGGTATTCTGAGCACCCATGTCATGAATATTTAATAGACTAATTCACTTGCAGTCGGGGAGAGGTGGGGGAGGGGGGGATAGGGTCACCGTCTTCGTTCACCACAAGGTTTACACAAGATCAGTCTTGGAAACCCCCCATCCCAAGTTGAAATCCTGCCTATATTAAGATGGGCACTGCCCAAGTCAGAATCACCAGTGATTTTCATAAAAAATCTTCGGGAATTTTAATCAAAAGTAGGTCAGTTCAGAACTTGCTGGTAACAGGCTCCCAATGCACCTTGAATTTTTTTTGAAAAAGTCACTGTGCGCATGCATAGTGGGGAAATAGCGCTGGGAGGCCGTTTTGGGGCCTAGAGGAGTCCCTAGAGGTACGATTGAGTTGAGTGAGGTATCAATGTGAAGCATACGTGAGGGAGCATCCGACGGGCTGGGGGTGACGTAAAACTGACGTCATTCTGCGCATGCGCAGTAGACAAAGGGTACGGAAATACATGTCTTGGGGTCCAGGTGGGCCACTAGTGAGCCGATTGCATCAAGTGAGGTATCATTGTAAAGCATACGCGAGGGAGCATCCAGCGGGATGGCTGAAACGTGAAACTGACGTCATTCTGTGCATGCGCAGTAGACAAAGGGTATGGAAATAGACGTTTTGGGGTCCAGGTGGGCCACTATTGAGACGATTGCATCGAATGAGGTATCATTGTAAAGCATACGTGAGGGAGCATCCAACGGGATGGCTGAAACGTGCAACTGACGTCATTCTGCTCATGCGCAGTGGAGAAAGGGTATGCTAGAGGTCCGATTGGGTCGAGTGAGGTATCAATGTGAAGTATACGTGAGGGAGCATCCGACGGGCTGGGGGTGACGTAAAACTGACGTCATTCTGCGCATGCGCACTAGACAAAGGGTACGGAAATACATGTTTTGGGGTCCAGGTGGGCCACTAGTGAGCCGATTGCATCAAGTGAGGTATCATTTTAAAGCATACGCGAGGGAGCATCCAGCGGGATGGCTGAAACGTGAAACTGACGTCATTCTGCGCATGCGCAGTAGACAAAGGGTATGGAAATAGACGTTTTGGGGTCCAGGTGGGCCACTATTGGGCCGATTGCATCGAGTGAGGTATCATTGTGAAGCATACGCGAGGGAGCATCCGACGGGCTGGGTGTGACGTGGAACTGACGTCATTCTGCGCATGCCCAGTAGACAAAGACTATGCAAATAGACGTTTTGTTGGTGAGAGGGGCCACTAGTGGTCCGATTTGGTCGAATGAGGTATCATTGTAAAGCATACGTGAGGGAGCATCCAGCGGGATGGCTGAAACGTGCAACTGACGTCATTCTGCTCATGCGCAGTGGAGAAAGGGTATGGAAATAGACGTTTTGGGGTCTAGGTGGACCACTAGTGGTCCGATGGAATCGAGTGAGGTATCAATGTAAAGCAAACATGGAGGAGCATGCGCCTGGACTAGTGTGTTGTTTGTTTTCAACATTCTGCGCATGCGCAGACAGGGAATTGTGGGAAAATGGTATGGAAATAGACGTTTTGGGGTCTATGCGGACTACTAGTGGTCCGATTGCATCAAGTGAGGTATCATTGTAAAGCATACGCGAGGGAGCATCCGAGGTAAGGGGTGTGACGTGGAACTGACGTCATTCTGCGCATGCGCAGTAGAGAAAGGGTATGGAAATAGACGTTTTGGGGCCGATAGGGGCCACTATTGGGCCGATTGGGTCGAGTGAGGTATCATTGTAAAGCATACGTGAGGGAGCATCCGACGGGATGGCTGTGACGTAGAAGCGACGTCATTAGTAGACAAAGGGCACGGACATAGACGTTTTGCGGTCCAGGTGGGCCACTAGTGGGCCGATTGGATCGAGTGAGGTGTCAGTGTAAAGCAGTCGTGAGGGAGCATCCGACGGGATGGGTGAAACGTGAAACTGACGTCATTCTGCGCATGCGCAGTAGACAAAGAATATGGGCATAGACGTTTTGAGGTCTAGGTGGGCCACTAATGGTGCGATGGAGTCGTATGAGGTATCATTGTAAAGCATACGTGAGGGAGCATCCGACGGGATGGTTGTGGCGGCCGTTTTCGGCATTCTGCGCATGCGCAGTAGACAAAGACTATGCAAATAGACGTTTTGTGGCCGAGAGGGGCCACTATTGGTCCTATTGGGGCGAGTGAGGTATCAATGTGTAGCACACGTGCGGGAGCATCCGACGGAATGGATATGGCGTGGAACTGACGTCATTGTGCGCATGCGAAGTAGACAAAGAGTATGGAAATAGACGTTTTTGGACCGAGGTGTGCCCCTGATTATCTGATTGGGTCGACTGAGGTATCAATGTGAAGCGCTCCTCTAGGGCGATCAAGTCATGGGTGGGTGCATGTAAAATTAGGATTTGACCCGAAAATATGAAAAGCGAAACACGGACTTTACACCTAAGCCATGAGCAATCATGTAATGTTTTTGGGTCCAGGCCATTCCTGCTCCAAATGAACGCCCGCTGCAACAAGGATGACAGATGAGTGAAAAACAACAACAACAAGTTTTCATGTAGTTTAATTTCCCCAATGTTACATCATACCCACGCTGGGGGAGCCGCGTTGAGTATGTTTACAATTCTAGAAGACTCTTGTCCAATCAGAGGCCGTCCTTCGGCGCTGTCATATTCGTTCTGACCCGTTACATGTATTCTCGGCTGCTCTTGTCTGTCGTCCTTTCAGAAACTTTCATCTTTGCTCGGTGTGACCTAATCGTCGTCGGGCAGACCTGGATATTGTTCGGGCAGCATGTCTTGAAACAGTTGTTTGCGCATTCGGATCGCATTTCAAGGGCCTCGGTGGGTGGTAACCCCATATTCTCTTCTAAGTGACGCTTGGTCTTCGTGATGGACCTGTGCGTGGGGTCGCCTTTCATTTCAAGGGGCAGCAGGCTATACGGTTTATAGATGGCCATGGCTGTTTTCCTGATGCAGGGCCGCATTTCGGTGTACGCAGCATAACTACGAATAGCTTCATCCACAATACGATCCCAGAAGGTAGGTTCTGTCTCACTTTCCTGGGATGTAGGCTGACTATCTGATGTCAAGCTCTCTGTATCAGTAGATAGACTCTCAGCAATCTCGGTTTCTGTATCAGCATCCGCCTCAAAGGACTCCTCCGTGTCTTCAATCCCATGCATATTCTTCTGGTGTCGCATCATATCGTAATGTCAGAGCAAGTATAAGCCATGTTCACGGTTGAACGTCGACTGTGCGTCTTTTGGGAATACGCGTGCTTTTATAATGCCGGTCAACGCTTAGCTTAACGCTTCAACGCCATGGTGAATTAGCTCAGAAGCTCTAATTTTTCTAGTCACTAATTCATCGAAATGCTGTGACGCTCATCAACGCCCGTCTCAACGCCTTACCGCCCGTTTCAACGCCCGTCTCCATACCTATCTCAACGCGTTATGCATTGTCGATCATCACTACACTTTGATGTTGGAGGTTGAAGAAGATAATTTCCCGTCTCCAGCTGGGTCTCCATAAAGGTTTGAAATGCCTCATGCAAGGTCAGCAGATTGTGGGCACGGGTACTTGTGTTGGTATCCTCATTGGATATTATCTGTTTCTTATGCAGCAGAAGGTATACGCGTGTCACCCAGTGGATATCATTTATGAGCGTGGTACGATGAGAACGCATGCGTTGGTGCTGAACGGTGGATTCACCTTGCGCTGTATCAATAATAGCATCGACATTGGCTTGACGTAACACTTCGGCTAGAATATCCTCTTTGTCGGGTTCAAACACCTTGGCCTCTGCAATGCTCATGGTGAAACGAGGGGACGGGGCCGAGTGGTCTATTTATAGTGAGACGCTTTTGATCTTAATGATGCGTTCGAACAAACGTTTCTTTTGTGCTATTGCTCTGACATACGCTGCTTTCCAGTTCATGCCCGAGTTTTTCAACATCGACGCTGTTCTTTTGATTTCCATATGGATCGGGTCCTTGTCCAGCAATTTTATATGGGTCAGGAGGTCGGCATACTGCTGACGTAAAACCCGTCGTAGTCTGAGTGCCAATGTATTATGGGCTAACATTACGGCTTCCTCTTTCGAATACCCTTTGCGGTGAAACTTGTTTCCTGTGGCCTCCAACATCCTCGGCGTCCATACTTTCCTTGAACAAATCCTTCCATAGCCTCGAGTTCACATTATGTTCATCCCCTTGTACGGGTTCAGGTTGGTCCTTCACGGTTGGGTGATATTCCGGCACTGATGGTATGAAGGGGACCTGATGTACGGTGGAGGGTTGCTGCTGCTGCTCTGCCAGATGTGGACTCGGTGTATGGTGTATGGGTATATGACGTTGCGGTGATGCCTCACCGGGTAACAGGCGAGTCGTCAGCCGGCGATCTTCCGGGGTATGGGCTTTTAAATCCACGAATAGGTAGCCGTACAGACGACTTGTCGCTCCTTGAAACGCCTGCATGAAATGGTCGATGTTCTGAGGATAAATTCGACATAAATTCGACTACCAAATACACGGATTTGTGCTCTGTCAATGGGATTGGAGAACAACACAAAGTATTGGCAGTCCCAGGCAATATCTCTGGACGCCTTCCCTTGAGGAAAGAGATTCTAGGTCAAATAGATGACAGACAGATTGCGATGATGGGACCCTTTGGTGGATAGGTCGGCAATTTTCGAATTGTCCTTGGCCGCACTCATCAGATCATCGAGCACTACCACGTTGGTCTGATCGGGATCGAAGTAATACGGTTCGTCTATGTCGTGAGGAATTCCTGGGATGAAACTCATTCTGTAATCGCATAGTTTCGTAGGCGGGCTGCCACTGACTATAACACCGTACAACGCGTGTCGGAGCTGGGATTGCCACACCTTCCTCTAAGAACTTCATCACCCAGGACGTCTTTCCACACCCCGTAGGGCCGCTCACGGTCATCGTATAGGGATGTTCTACTCTACTTGGTGGACTCGGTGGTGTCATATGTCTGAGCATATTGTCGCGACGAGAGAGTGTCTTCTGACAGAACGGACATGTATTCGACATGGTACCCGGTCAGAGGTGGATACAGACTGAAGCTAATGGTGTACAAACGACCTTATATGACCACTCACTCACGCCCTCCCTACCTCACTCACTCACTCACCATCGTTAGTGCGTCCATGCGTTGGGCACTCACTCACTCATCGCATGTTCCACGGATGTAACAACCCGGATGTTGAAGAGGACCCGGATGTAAAACCAGGGTCCCCGGATGTTGAAGAGGTGCCGGATGTTGAAAGTCAGTACATGCATTCCATAAATGCAGTGGGAAACCCGGATGTTGAAAGTCAGTACATGCATTCCATACGTCTAAGGTGTAAGGAAAAATTGGAACTCTTCTGTGTTCGGAGGTAGTTTTTGGTCATAGAAACCGGAAGTGACGTCACACATCAAAATGTGTTTTTTCATACAACATTGTGAGTTTGGGTTCATTTGTATACCGTAGGTAACCATTTGAAAAGAGCTAATTGGCTCGTATTGACCTTGATGACTGACCCTCGTATATATGGCCCAGGTCCCCTCGTTGCCTCTGGTGGCAAAACCTGGAACTAGGGGGAGATAACTCCGGGTTGTCAGGTGACCCGGAAGTGACCCCTGTGCACCGTTATTAATATCCGCTTTGCAAAAGGGGATGTGGACCCTTATTGACCTACTTTCGACAGGGGGCGCCACCAGTGCCTTTTTTGTTGCACCATTATTAATATCCGCTATTGTAAAAGGGGAAATTGGAGCATATTTCTCCGTAGATGGCCGCCACCTGTCTCGTGACGTCACTTCCGGTTCCGGTCACGTAACCGGAAGTGACCTTTGACCCCAGGGGCTGCAACTTCCGGTGACGTGACCAGAAGCCTGGGGTCAAAGGGCACTTCCGGTCACGTGACCGGAACCGGAAGTGACGTCACGAGACAGGTGGCGCCCCCTGGCGGCCATCTGCGAAAAAATGGGCTCCAATTTCCACTTTATATACTACTTCCGTCATCCATTGTGCAGTCGTTATCTATTAAGAGTTTCCAAAGGTCCATAATGAGATTTACTATATTACTGACACAATTGTTAATGAGAGGATTGGACAACAAAATCCGAAGATAATCCGTTCTATCAATTGATTGGTTGACTGGGCAAGAATTTGACAAGCAGGAAGTGGCAAACATTTAATCTGATTCGATAGTTAAACTTTTGCATGTCCACCTTCAGCCATGGTTATAATAATTTTGTTCACTTTTTCATGATGAACTATTTCATTACGAATCAGAGATTCTTTGTTCGCTAGCCATATGAATCTCATAGAAGCCTATATCATTAGCAAATTTTCACTCGTGCAAAACTTCCAGCACCGTCCACCAGCATAATTACAAGCGTCTGGTCAGTCATTCATAATTCAGCCATCGTCCATTAAAGAATATCCGCGTCCATAATCCAAAGACCTATTCCATATAACAGTATTAGCACCAAATTCAAAAAGACATTCATAGTATACATAAACATAGGCTAGTTACCTGCAAGAAGAGAAGTTTTCAATGATGCTGGCTAGACATAATGATGTTCCAGAAATGTAAAATCCGTATCGCTGATCAGTATTCTTAATCCATAATATTCGTAGTAAAGTCGTCATCTAGAGAATGATGTATCTCAATCACGCTTTGATTGTGGCTGTTCATATGAGCACCATGAGGATCTTGAAGTACATGGGTTCATACGGCCCCAAGCCCCGAGTTAAGCGGCATTAGACACAAGTTACGAAACGTAACGCTATAGATCTTGCACACTACGCTCGTATTTTGCTATCAGCATGCGATATGTATCGCCAAATTTAAGAAACTTTAAGTAGAGGCGCTTGGTGGTATAGCCTTGTTCTGAATCCTCTTGAGCACTTGTGCCTATTGGGTCGCACAGCGACAGCTAGGAACCCTGCAAACAGACATACATAAATTGACCCAAGCACTCCATGAGGAATGAGAAAGTATTCCAATGATACAGATCAGGCGGTTGATTACCAGTACGAGATGCATCAAAATGTCATCCGTGAAAGTGGATACACCAGATACTGACAGGGCGCTGTGGCATGGAAGTTCAGTTTGTGATCACCTACATCATGTTTTCCACTATGGATTTGTTGAAATGGACATACTCCAGTGTACGAGTTGTCACAGCGAAACAGCTCACCAATTACCAATATACTAGTTGTCAGAGCATTTCCATCATAGCTCTCTAGATTTGTATCTAATACCGCTCATGCCGGTGCTAGGGGCCGTGTGGTCATATCATCCAAGTTGCCACATGAACAGGTACAATAAAAGCGTACCGGAGATACAACACATATCACGAATCTTGGTATGTGCTTTAGAATAGGTTAACCGGAAGACTATAATGTGAAGTCATGTGGCTCCGTCAGTATGTCGGCACCTCTTCCCACTTCCCTTATACGTGTTGTATACTTAATTCATCCATGGATTACCCCATTTTCCTTCATTGTCTTGCCATGCTTATAACGTTCTGATTAATGACCGTGTTGTTTTTGTCCTTTATAAGCGTAGCTGTGTAAGTTCTGTATATCATTATATAGATGTGTTGCGAGAGATGGTAGGGATTGCCAAATCAAATAACTGTTCATCAAGCTTCAATGGACTGTCATAAATATATACAAACTCTACTATTACGGTACATTGATGAATCTATCGAAGTACATCAAAGCAAACTGTATATTGGTTAAGATACGAGGCAAGAGAGGTGCAAATATCCCTCCGTAACTACTCGACAATATATCATGTAATGTGGTACGAGTTAAGAATATACTAACATTGAGGGAATGAGTTGATCGTTATTGTCGATTGGACAAAAACATCAAAATCAAATTTTGCGTTGAGAGAGGAAGTCGAATACCCGGAAAGAACCACTGCCTGTTGGCAAGTTCCTGGCAAACTTTCACACATGCACCAGCGGGGCTCGAACCTATCCACTACCACAGAATGTATGTATACTAGCATGTGATCGACTTTTGAGTAATTCAGTGTCCCGATTTTCCAATTAAAACAGAACACGAGATTCTCGAGGTGGCACATCATAGTATCAACTGCTGCACACTGCGAAGGTATTACGGTGTGGTTTGCTTTTGACCAACATGTTCCACCAATCAGGTAGTGAAGATGAAACTTGAAAACAGTGTCCTCAAGTTTGTTGTAGATTTGGAATTTTTCAGCACTGATTTTTGTATAAATTTATATCTTATTTGAAGAGCTATGCCTCATTTTGAAATGCACAACAATGATAGCTTTACCCAATACATCACTGCCTTTTTTATGACTGGTGATGGAAATTTTTTTTATCTTGCCATAACTACTTGTCCGATATCCCGAACACCATATGTATCGAATTATCCAACTCTGTTGAAAAGGAGGTGGTATGATACGGCGGCATTTTGGCCTACGTGGTGCGGTTGAAATTTTAAAAAAACAAAATTTCCTAAAAATAATCATGTTTTAAAATAACGTACACAAAATGAGAAAGTTCTAGATCTATTGCATTATGATTATTGTTCTTACATGAAATTGAAATCCATAGCATATTTTGTGAAAGAATGGTCTAGATCGAGTCATTGAAACACACATTTAGACACGAAGGACCCCTTGGTCCAAAACAATTTTCCAGCAGTGGAGAAATACCACTGCACATCACCAGATAATGTTAAATGGCTCTCTGGTCCAAGGGGTCCTTCGTGTCTAAATGTGTTTCAACAGCACCATGTGTAGACCAAAATGCAACCTTATCATACCATCTCCATCACCATGAACAAACATTCATACGAGTCATATACGAATATGCTAATAACATGCATCCCATGTATTTGGTAATGTATATTATATATCATAATGCTTCGGATGTAATATTAGCAGTTAAATCTGATGTATCCTCGAGGTCACACATATCCTCGAGGTCATACATGGTGTAATGGGTTACAGGGCACCCACATTAATATGCAGTATTCATACTAATTTGCATAATTGGATACACCTCAGGTACACCTTGTTTGAGGTGGACAGGGTCCCCTCATTTTGCGGTATACTTGAAGTGCTAATTTGTTTATCTAAATAGAGTCTATGTTGCAATACTAGGTCCACTTTAAAGGTTCTACCAAACGGTTTCCACACTTTTTTGGATGCCAAATAGTTGTAAGATGTTCTATTTGACATTTACTAGCAGTTTATGGTGTTTGAGAATGGTCAAAGTTTAAGAGAAACAAACTCGAAACCCTCCATTACCTCGTCTGTTTGAAAATGGCGAAGGCTGCGACCTGCTGACCCATGATGGAGTAGGAGTCTCATTACGATCATTCAAGCATGCGAGCAATCTTAGTGAATGTTCTAGGTGACATTTCCATTACAACACTAACAAGAGCCCAAGGGGCTTCAACATACGCCCGTATATCTGGAATCACATTGGTCCAAATTTCAAGGTTGTTTAATAGCCTTGATTTCAATTGGTAGCTAGCAATCCAGAGAAAGGTCTACAATTTTGTGCTTCTGAGAATGTAACATATATCACATCTTATATTGAATGATAACCTAAAATGAGCTTAACTCTTGGCAACTAGTTGACCTTGGAGCAAGAGCCGAGAGCTCACATATCCCACACTGAAATCGACAATAGTCAAACACAAGAAAATAGTAGTTTTTCTGCAAATGGATTTCTCTCAGACGACAAAATTTTCCATGAAGGAAGAAGAAAGTGATGAAGTAAACCTTTGTTCTTGAGTTAATATTAAAACAGGTATAAAGGTCATAAAGGACCCATCTCCCCGTTAAATTAGTAATTGTATGGTTTTGATTTCACAACAGTTTAACAAAATGTAGCCGTTTCAAACACGGCAGGCAACTCCACAGGACAAATGCTATATACATGTAGGGGAGAGAACTCTGAATATTCCAACCTAACACATATAGTCAGCTAAACTTGATTAAGGTTTGGAGGACTGTGACCTTGACCTTTGACAAATTGATGTATGGCTCTTCTTTGCCATGCGAGTAAGGTATACTCAAAATTTGGTACCAATCCATACCTTGAAACTAGAGATATCGCATGGACAAAAAATGTTAACGGATAATGGACAGAACCCAACATCGCATTACATGACCATATGAAAATGTGACTTGTAATGATTTCCTGATTTTGGGGTCACAGTGACCTTGACGTTCGGCCTTGACCTACATTTTTGTACGTGACACATCATGTCCCCCTAATGTATCTACTGACACAAAAAAAGATTTCTGGATTCCGGAGTCAGTGACCTTGACTATTGAGCTTGACCCAAATTTTGGTACATGACAAACCGTCTCCCCATAATTTCTCAAGGGACACAAAAAATCATGATTTTTAACAATTTCACAATTTTGGGGTCACAGTGACCTTGAACTTTGACCTTGACCTACATTTTGGTATGTGACACATCGTTTCCCCCTAATGTATCTACTGACACAAAAAAGTTATTTTTAATAATTTCCCGATTTTGGGGTCAGTGACCTAAATTGACCTTGACCTAATTTTTGGTATGTGACACTTCATTTCCCCCTATTGAATCCACTTACAAAAAATTAGTAATTTTTAATTATTTCCTAATTTTTAGGTCACACTGACCTTTGACCTTGATTCTGGGGTCACAGTGATCTGGACTATTGACCTGGATCTAAATTTTGGTATATGACAAAACAGCTACCCGTAATTTCTCAATGGACTCAAAAAATCATGATTTTTAACAATTTCGGGGGCACAGTGACCTTTGACCTTCGACCTTGACCTACATTTTGGTATGCGACATCATTTCCCCTATTTGAATCCACTCACAAAATTAGAAATTAGAATTTTTTAATGATTTCCTGATTTTTCAGTCACACTGACTTTTGACCTCTGACCTTGACCTACATTTAGTATGCAACACATCGTTCTCCCCTAGGGCATCCACTCACCAAAAATTAGAACTGTAGATAGAAAACTGTCAACGATCAATGATTTCCCGATTTTAGGCAAAAGTGACCTTTGACCTCTGACCTCGATTTTGGTACGCGACACATCGTCTCCACCTAGCATATCCACACACAAAAAATTGCAAATGTGAATAGAAAACGTTCACAGATATAGACCGGACACGAACACTTCAGTGATTTCCTGTTTTTTAGGCCTGTGACCTTTGACCTTTGACCTCGACCTTCATTTTGGTATGCGACACATCGTCTCCCCGTAGGGTATCCACTCACCAAAAATTGAAACTGTAGATAGGAAACTGTCCCAGATATACATGTAGACCGGACACGAGAACCGGACAGACGGACGGAAACCGCCATCACATAATACGTCCGCTTTTGGCGGGCATATAAAAACCTGACAAAGCTAACGGTAATTCCTTTCTTGACGTCATGATAATGTCATCATACCCAATTTTTGCGCAACATACTTCACAATGCGATGTCTGACAACGCTAACTGGTCAATATTATACGTGATCATAAAGACACTGACGTCACGGGTCAGAGATCACAGCTTCAATACATTTTTCCCCACATCTGTTTTATTGAGTTAAAAAATCCAATTTGATGACATTTTTCATAGAAAAAAATATCAACTTATTCTTCACACCACATCTCTGTATGTTTTCATGCAAAGTGTGCAGGGGGTAGTTGGTAGAACCTTTAACAACACTTCAAGGTATAATCAACGCTGAAAACGTTTCATATGGTACTTGAATGATTTATTACTAATACATACTCAAATGTACATCTGTATTTAACATGAATCGAGACTGGAGTAAGACAGAAACAGATTTAAATACCATGAACAGTAACCTGGTAAAACCATATGATTGTTAACTGATTTATTGAGTAAGAACGACCTTTTTTACCTTCGTTTTAGAGAGTGGGATCACCCTAACCTGTTCGCTCCAGTCCTCTGGAAATTCTCACCGAGTCTCAACAGCTCATGACCTGCACAGAAACTCTCAGTCTGTGATTGACTGATTTTCTTCCACTTCTCCCCACTGGCCAATGCAAATTCTTGATTTCTTTTTGAAATTTTTAACTGACCAATCAAGGGCTTTAAAAATTGGAAGGTATCCCACAATTCTGTGGACATCCATGTTTTCAATTTCCACACAAGGCTACAGCCCTATGGATTGTACCCTTGCCACACTTTCTTGGTAATGCTCAAATTATTTGTGTTGGATGGGGCCAGTCCTGTGTGAGGCTTGGAACTGTGTCCTAGGAGTTTGGCAAGAAATAGCCAGCAGTAAATGCAAGTGGTCTAAACCACTCGACCACCTCAGTTTCCACAAAATAGTTCGGAAATCGGAGTCCGGTAGTGAATGTACGTAATCTACTCTGATCTCCAAATATACTCTTCTGTGGAAGCTGAGGTGAGCGGGTGATTTTAGAGTGATTGCATTTAATGCCGACGATTTAGTGCCAAACTCGCAAGGGGCTGGCCCATACAGCTCAATAATTTGTGCTTTACCAAGAAAGTAATCCTAAAAATAATTGAATATAATGAAAAATATAGACCTACTTATCTCAATAGAGCATAAAATAAGTCAAATGTGATTTCTATTCAATAAAACCTCCAAAGAGTAAAATAATATTGAGAACTTCTTTTTAGCCAGTTTCTTGATTTCTATTCCTCCCAGTAACTACACCCCCCCCCCGCCAATCCCTTTAAATCTAGGCAATTAGCTTTTTCTGTTTATTTCAAACTATACTCAGTATGTTAAACAGTTGCTGGCAGAGAAATTGCTGGTAACAGTCCATTTGTGTATGACCTGCATGGTACCGATTTCAACCAGTTTCAACCAGGTTTTTTCATCTTATTTTTATTTTGCTGTTGAAATCGATTCTGTTTCTTTTGTCCTCTGTTTAATTTTGGACTTTTACTATCACCAGTTTTCATATTGGAATTATCGTTCCCTGGAGTTCTTTTGAATTTCTTGTTTTTCCCAGCTGAAAATTTTTCTTTTGGGCCTTTCGTTGATGGAAAACTTTTCACATTTCTTCCGTCCTTGTTAATATCTTCTGATTTTGAAGATTTGGAGCTCAGGTCTAATCCTTCCACAGGGTTGTCTCCCATGGTTTTTGACTGTTCCATTTCATCACCAGGTGGTGCTTCATCTTCTCCCAGCTTGCCACCTATTTGAATAACCGAGCGAAAGTGGGACTTTAGAATGTGATATTTACATGTGATTGGTGTTCAACAACATTTTCTGGCAAATATACATGCAACGGTTCATACACCTACAAGAATCCAAATTTCCCGCCTTGATCCAGGACTTTCCAGGTCCTGATTGCTCATTTTCCAAGTCCATTTTTAACCCCTTCAAACTGGATTTTTACTATATCTAAAGTATGACACCTTGAACAAAAATAATATGTTTATGTAATATCACGGCAGATATGACTTTGAAAACATGATTCATTTTGGCTCAAGTTGCCATATATCAGATACAAGTATGTTGAACATTCATGCAAAAATTTATACAAAAATGTCAAATATAGCGGTCAGGAGTGAGTGAGTGAGTGAATAAATATGATTTAACATCGCTTTCAACAACATTTCAGTCAAATCACAACATTTGGGTCCGATTTCTTTTCACACCCGGAACCCCACAGGCAGGGTCCCATTCCTTCTTATACCCGGAAACAATGACATGCTTGCACAATGACACCCCTCCATAAGCTGGAGCACAACAACATGCCAGGGCAATCTTCCAAAGCCGAAAGGGACCGAAATTGATGCGGTTTGCACCACTTTTAACTCTACATCACTCTAATCGCTATAACTTCCAGATCATTTTCAACAATCTTTCATTCGTAACATGACATTTGGTTTTTACTTTTCACACCCAGGAGTCACAGGTGCTCCAGTTAATCGCCTCTTACGACACAAGCTGTCTGAGGAGCTGAGGCCCTTAAATTCTCTCTATGACTTGTGGTTTGCATGATGAAATCCCAGGTCAATCCCTGGGAGCCGCACAGGACTATTACAGATAAAGGCCAAATTAGAACTTTCTCATAGTTAATCTCAACTACAAATAACTCATCACAAAATGCTACTTTTTACCATTTTTATAACCACTCTATCAACACATTTGCTCACTCACAGTATACTGGGTGGGAATATGCCATTTCTTTTGACTGAATTATAATGTTCATCCACTTAAGGCAATCATGTGCAGTGGGGCCATAAACATTTCAACCCCCAAATTAATGGACAATTTTGGATTAAATTGTTACGAATACAAGATTACCTGATTCTGTAAAAGGCAGTGCTCCACCCCCACAGCTGCCCAGAATTGGGTCTCAGGGGAGTGAAAAATAACTCCCCTCAAACATGTACATAATATACTGTATTAAATGCAGTTCACTTCTTATTTCCCAAATCAATCTACCAAAATTGTCTATAGGACCTATTTTCAGCTCCCCTGCCATTTTGAAGAAAGAAGCCCTGAAAAAGACTTTTTTTTATTTTTGCATTGAACACTTACTCTCCCCAGGTATTTTGTTAGAGAATTTTTTCAGCTTGGCAACAAAGAATCCATCCAGGTTGTGTGTGTGGGGATAGAATCTCCTCGTCAGCTTCATCGATGGGTGAAAACGGTTCTGCTGAAAGCTGGATCAAGAAAATATATCAATTTTTCTATTGAACAGTTTTATTTCATCATTACAACAAATTGAAGAGTCTTTAATATTTAAATGAGTTGTTGGAGGTCCTAATCTTGACTGTTGACCTTAATTTTGGTACCGGACACATCGCTTCCCACTAAATGCATCCACTCTGAAAAAAACAGTGATTTTCACAGATTTTTGGTCCTTTGAGCGCGCCCTTTGAGCTCAATAGGTTTCTTGTTTGCCATCAGCTGGAGAAATTCCTGAAGTTTGATCTCGATCCACATCCTTGAATTGGAGTCATCAGCCAGACGACTATTTTCAATACATAATATCCATTTTTGTGATATTGAACTTTTGACCTAGATTTTGGCGCCCTGCTTCAGAGTTTAATATGTTCAGAACAGGTATGGTAAACTATCTAACAATTCAACCCCACTATCAGAAATCAATCTCGCTATCAGAAATCAATCTCGCTATCAGAAATCAATCACCCCCAATTCTGGAGACAAAATTCAATCAGTTGATCTATTAAATTTCAACATCCTCTAAAATCACTGGAATAACGAAGAAATGATGGAATATATGCATGATTTTGTATCATTTTGTCAACTTCTTGCTGTAATAAGTTAGATCATCCTCAGATTTTATGGTAGAAAATTTCACTTTCTGTGAAATATTCGAGGGATCACTGTATCCCGAATTAAGAGAAAATTTAGCACGAAAAATGGGATATTTTTGGGGGGAGTCCTATACCTATGTATCTATACCGCTTATGCCGGTGCTAGGAGCCGTGTGGTCATGTCATCCAAGTTGCCACATGAACAGGTACAATAAAAGCGTAACGGAGATACAACACATCTCACGAATTGTTAGATTCTTGGTATGTGTTTTAGAATAGGTTAACCAGAAGACTATACCGTGAAGTCATGTGGCTCTGTCAGTATGTCGGCACCTCTTCCCACTTCCCTTATATGCGTTGTAATATGTACATGCAAGCACTAAAAATCAGTTATGATCACATTTAGATGCATGGAAAGTAACATGTCGCTGAAAGAATGACTGCAGAACAGATTGTTAACTGTTTCTATGGCAACCTTTCAGCATTTGACTTTAGCCTGCACTTAGAACTGGGCTGATATAGGAAAATCAGAACAGGTGTAACAGCAGGCACAAGGGATCAATGAAAAACTGGAATTACTTAAACCGTAAAACATTTCTTTTATAGAAAGCAATCTACATGAAGGGAATTTTTTAGGACTAACAGATCTATGCATACTTTTGGAGTAGAAAAATACAGCAAACCTTGCTGACCTACCAATAATATTGTTTTTCAATCATTTAAGTGAAGACAGCAACATTCATCCGACTGGTAGATTTGGGGAAATACTACTGAAGTCAACTGTAGATTCCCATCCCTGCCAATAGTCATCTTCGTTATCAAGTATACATCAGGCCTGGTGATTTAGGGTGAGAGATCGCTCGCCCAGGGTGACTGGGGCGACTGAGTTTTTACTTGCCCATATTTAAAAGTAACCCCAAAAACTGGGGACCAGTATTCATTACACAGTAGGAAGCTGTTATCCGACATTGCGCACAAGCGTTTTTGCGCAAGTCATTCTCCGCGCAGCGGTAATGGTATATATAACAGTGAAAAGCTAACCGGCACCCCTATACAAGCTCAAAGTAAGAAGAACGTGGGTGTACCCATATGGTCTAATTCCTCGTGGTCAAGTCAATATCATGGAAGTCAACTTGGAGAAGTGGCTAGGACTTTGTATTTTGATATATTTTGCTCCGTGGAATCTATGTAAAATGACATTCACGAAAGGAAGTAGAGTTGAGCTGAAAACATTCAGAAACTGGGGGGCCTGCACATGAAAGTGTAAATGATATATTGCCATACTTTATAAATCCTTCTCGTCCAAAGTCCAGTCCAGTTGGAACCAGTTTGACGTTCCTCTTCTTCAAAGCATAATCTATAACAGACTCATTTTCCTCAGTCTGAAAAGTAATAAAAGAAACTTGGAGTAAACACTTGGGGGACAACTAATTCATACATCAATAAAACAATATAATATTACGGGAATCCCTCTAATAATTCAATCACAGGAAGTGAAATTTACCACCATAAAATTGGAGGTTAATCATACTTATTAGAACAAGCTGATAAAATGGTCCAAAATCATGCAGATAATGCAATAATGTACTTGTTTTCCATGATTTAAGATGGTGATCAAATTTATTAAAACATCCAAACCTTGGGGTAATCTAATTAAAATTAAATCCTATCTGCTCCCCCATTTGGATATGTCACTAGCCAGATCTATCCGGCTTGCAGTATAAACGCGAGTGTCAACCAATCCCGAGAGCTCTTCATAGTGCTTTGAAGGGAACATAACCGGTGCATTCTGGTTGGCTCAGCCAAATCACACGCCAAGCTGTCGAGAAATCTTCTCATGCTGCCGCCCTCCCGTCAGGTTTGCACCATAATGCGGGGTAGAATTATGGACTGGTCCTCGGCGTAAACCTTGGGTTGAAGCAGAGATCATGACCCTAACCCCCCTCCCTGACTGCAAGTAAACTAGTTAAAATGCGGCCTTGATGTCATAAGACTATTAAACACCAAATTCAATTGAAATCAGTAAGATTCTATATAGCGACATGTACGATTGGGGAGCATTGATAGGATATTAATTTATTAAGATTGAACTTGGGGGTGACTGAATTTTGATTGGGAGATTGAATTATTAGAGCGAGTACTGTAAAAGTCAAAAAAGTAAATTTAACTGTTGCTGAAGGAATGGGCACAGAACAGATGATTAACTGTTACTATGGCAACCCATCAGCATTTCACTTTAGCCTGTACTTAGAACTGGGCTGATATAGGGAAATCAACACAGGTGTAACAACAGGCATGGATGATACAGAGGAGCAGAGCATGCTTGATACACAAGATATCCCCAGTATTTACAGTAACAGAGCATGCTGGATACACAATATATCCCCAGCATTTACAGTAACAGAGCATGCTGGATACACAAGATATCCCCAGTATTTACAGTAACAGAGCATGCTGGATACACAATATATCCCCAGTATTTACAGTAACAGAGCATGCTGGATACACAAGATATCCCCAGTATTTACAGTAACATAGCATGCTGGATACACAATATATCCCCAGTATTTACAGTAACAGAGCATGCTGGATACACAATATATCCCCAGCATTAACAGTAACAGAGCATGCTGGATACACAATATATCCCCAGCATTAACAGTAACAGAGCATGCTGGATATATAAGATATCCCCAGTATTTACAGTAGCATAGAATGTTGAATACACAACATAGCCCCAGCCTAGCAAACAGAGCAGGTCAACTACTCAACATATCACCCAGACTTACAGTAACAGAGCATGCTGGATACGGAATATATATCCCCAGTATTTACAGTAGCATAGCATGTTGAATACACAACATAGCCCCAGCCTAGCAAACAGAGCAGGTCAAATACTCAACAGATCACCCAGACTTACAGTAACAGAGCATGTTGAATAAACAACATAACCCCCAGTCTTTGACTTGGCATCACAACAATCTATGGCTGCCAACAACAGCTGCTTCTGGATGTGAGAACAACGCTGAAAATCTTTTTCATCCTGCAAGACAAAAATCAAACAAAACGGCTACATGTGACTGAAATGTAACAATTCTTCTTACTTAACACACACTTAACTTACTCGAGGTAGTAGAGAATGTTCATTTCCCTGCTCTTATGGGCTACAACATGGCAATTTGTCGAATTTTTCAAAACAAGCTGGATTTCCCCCAAAAAGTACCCCGACATCTCAAAATAAAAATCAACAAAAGACACAAAAGAGCCATTTATGCGTTATAGTGTGATAGGACTGACCAAAACATTGGCATATTACATGTAGATTCTACCGTTGGAGGGTGCAAAGTGCGACTGAGGGGTTGAAAATTACGCCTCTGATATCCCATAAAATTGAAACAAATTGGCTATCTGGTGCATGGCCAATTTACAAAAATTTCAATGCAGTTTTCTGGGTCTTTTCGCCCTTGACCTTGTATCTGAGCACGCTCGGCTACCATCTTCTGGCATCCACACGTCACATCAGACATTTACTATAGCCTGAACTTAGAACTGGACTGATAGGCCAGACCAACCCAGGTGTAACATCAGGCAGGTGGAACATTAACTGTGCTTACTGGAATTACACTCAAGGACAATGTCCCATTCCCCCAGGATTCTGGCCCAATCATACATTCATGTTTTTCATCCCACACCATGCTGTACATAATCTAAACAATCTAGACCACAGAAGCCTATTTTGAAATGTATTTACCTTGCTCGTTTTTGCCTCGGGGTCTTTAGAAAGAACACCTGTTCCAGTACACGGGGCATCTAATAATACTCTGTCAAAACCATGCATCACCTGATTGTGAGGGAAAGGGAGAATAAATGAGCATTCAGAAAAATATAATACATGTCCATGTAAAGTAGTTGCATGCTCACGGCTCGTTTTTCGTCAAATTTATAACCAGAATCCAAATGGATTCCCGTAATTTAGTCACACGGGAATCCAATTTTATCGTCGTGGATTACAAGAATGCCAATAATGTGAGTGAGCTAATAAACATGTCGATTTATATCAATACTCTGAGTTTTCTTTTATTTCAATTTGACAACCCGAAGAAATAATATCTTTCGGCCATAATTCACAGGAATAAACTGAAATCGGCTTTCCTTTCTCAGAAAGTGAGTCCTCCGCGCTCATCGTGACTTTCGGAATTATTGAAGATGAACAGACAGACTTTATACGTGATCGTTAAAATTTAGAACCAGCATGGAGTCCGTAAAATGTGCGTGGAAATTTCACATGAATTGTAATTACTTCACCTTAAACGCAATAAAAGGCAAACGAATTCATATCTACACATGGGAAGAGATCTTGTGATTATTTCGATTGATATGAACAGTGACGGCATCAGTAATTTGCAACGAACTGCCAATATTCTTTGTTAACCGGTACTGCAGTTACGGAAGAATTTTCTCTCTTTAGCGCATTACGGTAAGTTCCCTAAGTATTCGCGACCCTAAGTAAATTCGAAAACGGGCATTTTTCGCCAGGTCACGTGACACTGTTTCCTAAGTAATCGAAAACAGCCCATTCGTGAAAAACCGCGGTCCTAACTATTCGAAAGTCCCCCATTTATGTGGTCGCGAGATTGATAATATTGTGGGCTTCTGTAGTTGTGGGATGGGAAAAACATCCGCATCAACGAGTTCGAGAGCGTGTCAAAAGTTTTCACGTTCAAACTGAAAGAGTGCGTCAAAAAATGAACCCGTACTCGTTCTTTTTCTCCCAGCAAACGAACGTCAGGCAGTCGGAAAATGAACACTATCCCGTCAGAAAAAGGAGCGTCAGAAAAAGAACGTTCTTATTCGAGCGTTCAAATTAGACAGAGGCGTGGGATATTATGAAATACCAACTCGGTTATGAACAATCTCCTATAAAGCGCCGCTCAATAGCCGTTTTACTCTCTTTCAAACCTATTTACAATATTTTCAGCTTGTTATATCCTAAAGAAGAGAGTCCTAAATATATTTTAGAGGGTTTCACGAAACCTGGGACGAGTATAGAGGGATATGAAACGCGGCTCCTCTCTTTGAACTAGGGTTTGTCTCGCTAATTGATATGTTAATGAGTGATTAGTGATTGGTTAATTAGTACGCCTCGTCACTGATTGGCTTTTGTGTGCAAAAGACCGTCACGTGTGCTTCGCTGCGAGTCCCGGTCTGTTTCGCTGGGCAATGCTGGGCGAATACACGTGCTTGTCAACAAGGCTCCATTAACGTGAACGCCAGTCAACTCAATTTAGGCCAAGATTGGTGACAAAAAAAAATCCTTTACAGCTTAACGAGTGGCAACAGGAATACATCATGCAAACGACAAGAAACAAAACTAGTGCACAGAGAAAAAAAATCTAAAAAAACATATGACCCAAAAGAGTAGTTCAATCACAAAAACGTACAAGAATTGTGAGATTTGTTCAGAATTCTACATATTTGGCATTTTTGCGATTTTCACGAGCAATTATTTACAAAAACGAAAATGGAAAATTAAAACATTTTGCGTACTGTCAATGACATGCTTGCATATTTTGTAAAAACTAGCACAGATATACTTCAAAAATTGAGATAAATGAGAAGTTTGATCACAAAGAAGGGGAAAATGAGTTTTTCCTCGCCGCTCCAGCCGCTCAGTTATCGGCAGCGCAGAGCGGTCGAAAGTTGTCATGAAAATATGCATCTTTTCGATGAAAATCCCTCAAAAGTTTCTTCTCTCAAAATAGTACCCGTCTCGATCAAATAATCTCATGCAAATTACTGCAGAAGAACGTCTATAAATCTGGTAAAATCTGGAATGAATTCGTGACGAAAACTAGGCGATGCAAAGGCTCACGCGCGTAGAGCGCGAGACCTGGCAGGCGAGACATACGTTCAGCGGGAGCTCGCGGCGGCGCCTTTGATGTTGGGGTACGTTTCATATCCCTTTAATATTCGTCCCAGACGAAACCAATCGCCACGACAGCGTCAGAAAATGAATATACGAAAGTGAACATCCTTTTTTTTCCGTTAAAATTCGATGACGGGACTTAGCATAGCTCCCATATCCATTCCCAATAAAAATGGATACATCTGTTATTTGAAAGCAATTATAGCAAGGACTCGAGGTTAATACGCAGTTTACTTAAAGGGTTTTGAAAATATTGGTGTTTACACAGCTGTGATAGAATGATTTGCTGACATCCATGGAAAGATTGAAAGAATGAGCCAGGTGGGATTATCAGCGACTTTTACTCTTCAGAACGTCCCCATATGAACCTCTTTTAGCTGGCAAATTCCCATGCAGTTCGTGATGCCAAGCAGAGATAAACCCCTTTTTTTCACCCCATATGCAGGACTTGTCCATTGATATGTAAATGTATCCAATATTGCAGCCCGGTTTTGGCACAAGGCCAAAGTACTGAGAGTTCAAGAGAGGAAGTGCTTTGATCCTGCCTGGAATGGAGACATTTAAGACTACACGAATCATCAGAGTCCAGAGAAAACTATTATTATTCAAATTAGCTAGAGCCAGTTTCAGCCCAAATCGTTTATTATGTGCCAACAAGGCAGAGTGTTGGATCAGTTTGCATATGCAGACCGATTGTATAACCCCTGACAGACTGGCTGGTCTCACTTCAAACCTGCGATCATCCGATTTCTTGTTTTTGATTGTGCTAATCTTGTATACAAATTAAAGATTCTGACTGGTTTACATATAATTATTGGTCATATTCACTGCAATGATTTAATGAAGTGACCCTCTAGAAGAAAATAACAGTTTTCTGTTCATTTCATTTTCATTCATTACTTCGTTACTGAAATGAAACAAAGCAATACATTTGTTCCAATTACCCAAACAATTTTCACAGCGACTAGCAGATTTGCCATAGATTGTGTGCACAAAGAGGCTCAATGGGGATATTCAGGTTGACCAGCATCAATGTCTAAGACATCTCCCGATAGCTCAAATGAAATACCAGCTGCTTCCGTGCAGAAGTAAAAAATGTACAGGAGACTTCTAGCAAATCTGAAGAAATGAAATACTGGCTCCCTCGACTTACATTGGAGTTTTTTTATTGATACTTCAGGTAAACCCCACAATATTTGCATATAAAATTAACTATTTTAGCCGTTTTACATAATCACCGGATAAATGTAGGAAGATATTCATTTCAATTAAACAATGTTATTTTATGAAGAGAGGCATCGCCTGCTCTAGAGTACAGTTATGCAGTGTGCATACCCCCCCTTGTTAGGCCCCATGCAAGCGGAGATGTACAGGCTATTAATAGACACAAAGGCTTGATTCAATTACTTTGGGGAACATATGGGGGTTACGCATTCACGATTGATAACACAACAAAGCAAAACATTCCAATAAGCAAACAATGTAATGTTGTACGAATAATCAGTTTTTTTTATTGATAGACATTTTAGAAGTTGGGGACTAGTAACCAAACGAACTGTTACCAACGTAACCAAACGAACTGTTACCAACTGGGCCGTCCGGACGGTATGGCAGCCCGTTCCTACACTCGTGAAACGGGCATAACATGCCGCTCTTCTCGTCACGCTAACCTGCCTGTTCGCAGTGTGCCCCAAAGTCGAGAAGCTCCGTCAATATGGGGACTCTAAATTTACGAAAACGTACGTTTTCCTGAACTGACCTGCACAAAGTATTCGGAAGTGGTCAGTTTTTCACGACTGCGATATTCACTTCCGGTCACGAATACTTAGGGAACTTACCGTACTTTATGGCAGGCTTAATTCCGTTGCTGTAACGCAAATAGTCCGATAATTTGGTGGATAGTGCGCTTGGAGCGAGTTTTGGACTTCCTGTTTCGCTGATCGTCGAAGATAATCAAGTTTGTGTCATTTTGAAGAAGATTAAAAGTATACAATTGTTTTTAATTTGACTTGCTGTTACGGGAATCCACTTGGGATTCGCGTATGACGAATTTACTGGAATAATAAGAGAATCAGATTCCCGTCGAAAAACGAGCCCTGCATGCTACTGATAAATGTAATGACTGGGTGCAGTAAAATCGATATCCCACAATACACGTCTAAATGGAACAAACATTGTTCTAGCAACATGTAGTACTTAAAGAGGCGGGGTGAGCGAGTGAATAGAATTCAACGTCGTTTTCAACAATATTTCAACCATATCGCAACGAACCAACTAAGCACCACCCAGCCAAGTTGCATTCCTGCTACTTCAAAGAAGAAATCTTTGAAGCAGCATGGAACCATCCACCCTCCCTATAAAGCACTGGGGACAGCGCACAGGACACAGACAGGATGCTTACATGATACAATACAGACAAGTGTACAATGCTAGATATCACATTATCAAGTTCCTGTTGCTTCTCAGCAAAATGCATTGAAGCAACAGGAACCCCATGCCCACCAGACACCCACCAACCACCCAGGTGGAAAATCTCAGTTTCATTCATGCATATCCAAAATTATTACACCTGAAAGGGGCATAACTCTGTAAGATAGGGGCTGAGATGATTAATTTCTTCAGGCTTGTAATACCACTAGATAAATAAGTTTCCAAAATTTAGTAGCTGTATGAACACGTATCTGCAAATAAAAATGGTTACATTTATTCATATATCACAAAATCAGAGATTATTAAATCAGAAATTTTTAATAAATTTGAAAATTGGTGCATCAAATGATTATAAAAGAATTTATGAATGGAAATGTAGCACTCTCGAGTAATTTACACAATTTAAAATTTGACCGGCTTCCAAAAGAAATGGTTTACATGATTGCAAAAATGTGAATTTTCCAAAACAGGATTTCTTTGTACAATGATATAAATTCTATCCTCACACAGTTTTTCGAAGTATTTTGAGCCATCATGCCATCAAATCGATCAATAGACTCAAATTTGGTCTTCGATACCTGTAGGGTGTACTTTAGTCACTCCATCATGGTGAGCAGTGGTCATGTAGAACATAGCCAAGACGCAAGCAGGCCTACCTTGAGAAAATGTCGGCCATCATAATGGGAGACAACTGTGTTAAGGATTCCCATTCTGTGAAGATTACCCACAATGGCCTTGGCACGATCTTTGTTGGCGTCATTGGCAAACAACATCCCAGTATTCCTCATCAGGGCAGCTGAAATTACATGCATACCATAAATAATACCATATTCCATATGTTGGCAAAGCAGTTACCTGGTTCATACTCCATGTAAGAATCACGAGACAATACAATAGCCAAGTCTGGGGACAACAATGTCCAGACTTGAGCCTCTTCAGCTGCACAGTAGCTTTCTAGATGAAGTATCTACCAGTTATTTAGTGTAATGTAATATCTATCCATGACATTTCCTTCAATTTTGAATGAATTTCCTGAAACTCTTGGACAATAGCTGACTTTGCACAGTGAGGAATGATCAGCCGTGAGCTTCGCCCGTGAATTTCTGGGAAAATAATATTTGTTTCTCCCTATGCTTCAATGTGGATCAATATCTCTAACTAGCATTAGCAACAACATATTTCCAATTTTATGTTACCAATTAAGATAAATAAGCATACATTAATCTCTCTAATTAGTCAAACCCCGCTCAAAATTCAACTGCCCACCATTTTGGGGATAAAATTCAATTGATGGTTGTAATAAATTTTATCAAGCTAGGGAGTTGGCTTAATGTCACACTCAAGTTTGTTCCACTCATATGGTGACAGTCAGTTTGGTTGGTGGAGGAAGCCGGAGTACCCGGGGAGAACCACCGCCCATCGGCAATTAACTGACAAACTTCCACAAAAGGACCAGCTGGGTCAAGCTCTATGATCAATAGTTTGGTTTCTACATCGTTAATGTCATTATATGGATATTTTCTGCTATGTTGCCATGGAAACCACAAAAATCATCGAAAAGTACCCAATTTTAATAGATCTGTGCTTTACCATCAAATAATGCTGTAATTTGAAGTCTCCAGCCACCACGGTTTGGCTTCTACATCGTTGAAGTCGATTTATGGATATTTTCCGTTATGTTGCCATGGAGACATCAAAAAATGAAATTTACCGCATTTTCAACAGGCTTGTGCTTTACCACCCTGAAATGCCGTATATGAAATTTGACATCTTTAGCTGCAATGGCTCAGCCTTTAGCTCGCTAACGTAATCATTCAGCCAGCCAGCCAGATGATCCGACCTTTCACCTCAATTTTGGTATGCAACATTGTCTACCCCTGATTCGCGATATTTAATGATTTTCTGATTTTGGTGTCCGAGTGATCTTGAACGATTGACCTCAGTTTTGGTGCATGCCACATCTCCCGCCACAAATGTATCAAATAAAACAAAAAATTAAAATTTTCAAAGATTTTTAGGGCCACAGTGACTTTGAACTCAACCTAAATTTTAGTGTGTGAAACAACGGCCCTACCCAATGTATCCACTCAGTTAGAATTGAGACTGTAGAAAAACCCCTGCAAAACACGATGCAAACACACTGACGACCACTTTGTTTGGCGGGTATATGTACAGGGTTAATCTTACAGACCTATATAAGTAGTTTTCCCTCCCGGAGCAGCAGCCATATCCAGGATTCTCTCATTCTCCTGTGGGGCCAGGGCCATGACCGGGAGGAAACTGGAGCCTCCCTGTAACATGTAATGTCCTGCTAGGTACTCCGGGGTCGCACCTGTTCAATGAAAGATAGCACAGAAGATATCAGTCAGCTTTCTGAACTATAAATAGTAACATTTTAGCAAAATATAATAATATACAGAAACTATGGCAATATGGATTCATTCCCCCTATCTGGAGCAAAGCATCATGGGTAAATTCAATATGGTGACCTTGAGGTCGTAATCAGGAATTGTTTTTCGACATTATTCTTCTGATTTTTTTTTTTCAATGTTTACTCAGACATTCACCCTTTTTGGAGCAAAGCATCATGGGTAAATTCAACATGGTGACCATGAGGTCGTACTCAGAAAATAACTTTTTTGACAACTACTCTTCTATATATGAGATTCTTTTCTGTCTACAAGTGAGTGAATACCCAAGTCGCTTTATCTGTAAAATCAAGGAGTCATGGCTGCTTTGCGATTGCTCATGCACACACCACGAGATTGGTATGAGTTATACACAGTATACCTGAATCTGTACCTACCCAAGGGCACCTGAGAGTCGTAAATGACAAGGCCCACTTTCGACCATTTCCCGATCGGATCTAAATTCACACCACGGTTTATAAGGGCCTGAAATGAAAGAGAACTCAAAAGTTGAAACTCCAGATCTGAGGCAAATGGGCAAAAATATATTTCTGTGTGGTCAAAGACCTTAGGAAAAGTGGTGATGCATTACACTTTTTTTTATTTATTTTTTCCTTAGTGCACGTAGCAGAGACAGGGTTAGATCCAGGTTTTCATCAAGACTCCTTTATTTGAAATAATAAAAAAAAAAAAAAAAAATGCAATTTCCCAGATGTGTTGCAAGGAGTTAAGAAGTCAATAATGAATATTGCCATAAGTTGATAAAATATTAGTCCATTGTGATTTCTTGTGTATTGTTACAACAACTACTCTCAGTTAACTATTAACTTCGCTTTCTGACAAAGTTTTCAGGTACGTTTTCTGAAATAAAATCATTTGATTTTGTACAAAATTTAGTCATTCAAATTCACGGTCAATGTGGGACCCTAGATGTAAACTTACGAGTGCCATTTTGAACACACTGATGAGATAGGAATAGCAGATCTTGCCCAAAAACTTCACATCTCATTAGGAAACTAGAGAATGGAATGGCTTATGCCCTACATGTATTGTTTTACAGGATAGGTCAAATTAGGACTATTCCTTTATTAAGTGGGTAGACGGATTGGACAGAGGGTGGGTGAGTTATGATGTAATGTCGCATTCACCAATATTTTGGTCAAATAGCGATGATATAACTGCGATATGATTAGCTGGACATGTGCGACTATCAGTGTACAGCCATGATCCCCATCATAAAGAAATTAATTTTCTCCTCGTGGCAACGGACATGGTAAAAAACTCATGCTGCTCACCCACTTTGGGTCCGGAATGAGGTATTAACATGTTTGTAGTCGTCCTTTTCAATCCTAGTTTCTTCTGTGTAATTTATTCTGATTAATTCGTTTTGATGAATATATGTTGTCTTCAATATATACTGAGCCAGATCTTTGGAGAACATACGCACCAAGGGTGGCACAAATAAAAGTGAAAGCATATTATTCCTTACTCCGAGTTACTTCCCTTCAGCACCATAAGAGAAACAGAGAATCAGCTTTAACGTAGCATTCATCAATTTCTGTACCATACATGTAAACTTCACGAAAAACTAAATGCATTTGGACGTGATAGTTGGCGATTGCTTTAGCGCAACAAATCATCCTGATGATGGAAAGATTTTTGTCGGAGAGATGATCGTGACTACGTAAGTTTGATATCTGTATACATGCGGTTTAGGCACACTCACCTGAGCGAGATCCCGTCTACGTGTTTTGAGCGTGTTGGTTCGGATAGTCACTGGCCTCTGCACCTCATTGGCTTCCAAAAACTCCATTATCTAGACGGAAGAAATGAAAGTCTTTATCAGCCAGGTTACCTCCCTTGGTTTGCCAAAAGTCGGCAATCTGCCCTGAAATGGCAACCTGGATGCCACGGTCAGTTTCAAGAGGATTGAATGCAAGAAAGCCTGAACAGGATTTTTTCAATGGAGTTACATACGCTCGACTTAGCTTGACACTCTTCCATTTGGTGGGCTTTTCTTTCACCTTTCTCAGCGTTGCCTCATAATTAATGTAACAACGGAAATGTGAAGAGCTATGTATCCAATGACACTACTTCATCCAAATGACTGACAACCAATGATTATGAACCAATGGAATTGCATGAAATCAATTACTCCTTATCAGTTATCCCCATTCCCGGTGTCCTCATTCTCTTCTTATTAGTAGGAAAATAGGTTATACAGAAGCCCCCAATTTAAGGCTTATCTTATGGGAACCAGATACTAAGTCTTTCAGATCACTTTCAATAGGTATCATTTTTCACAGTGACAAACGTTGACACAGACCATTCCTTGCCCACTGAGGGAGAAACAACGCTGGATGGTAATTAGTTAGAAATGTTTACACTGCAAAATCTGCTGTCAGAACTCTGTTCACGCACAATAAAATACTTCAAAGAATATTATGCAGAATAAACATTTTGCACATTCCATCATTTAAACTCCACTGCCTATCATTTTTTGAAGATAATTCTTGTTTCAATACTGATAGACACTCCAGCAGTGCACCAAGGAATACCAGAGCAGGCCTGGAAGGGGGGGGGACATAATGCCCCTACCAAAGAGCTGAAACTCTGTGACCTTGCAGCTTATCATACTGGTGTCATTTTGAACCAATTGCAGGACCCCTCAAGCAGAGGATCATGGGTAAATTCAAAATGGCGGCCATGTGGGGTACTAGAGAAGTCCTATTTTGATCATATTTCTTCAAAATTCTTGTTTTTCTGAATGGAAAAGTGAGCAAAATATATTTTATTTTAAATCAGATTACTATTTACTAATTTATAGGCAGTTTTTGAGGAGAAATCGCACAAATAAATGAATGGAAAAATCTGACCTAAAAAGGGACCAAAATAATGCCTTTTTTGATAATGACGTCACTGTGACATCACCGTGATGGCCATCTTGGATTTCTTTACATTTTCTGGTGGAGCTTGATCCAAGGGTATAGTGCGGTAAGTTTCATCCCCCTAGCTTAAGAGGTTTCGAAATGGCTTCTCCCACACCAGAATGCGATACACCCCAAATCGCCCAGGCCAGATAAGGTTAAAATACTTGATTGGTCAATGGCCCATTGCCAGATCTACACCAGATACGTACCAGATGACACTGAGGCAGGCCGGGCAGACTGATTAAGTGAGCTTTCACTGGGCATGTTTAAGCTGGACTCTCACAGAAAATAATGGGGAAAATGGGCAAAAATGTTGATTACGAAAACAGATGGAAAGAACTTAGATAATAAATAAAATGGCCATATAGCAAACCCAGTATTAGTTAACATTTAGCACGAACTACGTAATCTTTCTTTCCAGTCGTTTTTGAATAATTGACATATATATTTGATCATTTTCCACCATTGTTTTCCATAAAAGAACAATGCGCTGGTGCACAACTATCGTGGATCTGGCAAACGGGCTGTTCAAATTCTAAAAACTTCAAAGCCAAGTGATGCAACAACATGCTAAAGGGTCCAATATCATTGAATTTTGATTTTGAAATACATGTGAGAAGAAAGTAATACAATAATAACTTGCATGGCTTGGCCATTATTTACCTCTAAAGGGAAGAGGTCCATTAGCTTGCTCATTAGGAATTCATTGTAGCCATAATAAGAACACAGGTCTATTTTCAATTGGCTCACATATTCCTGCCGGGGCCTGAAAAATATAATTTATATTTTATACATTGGGAGCATTCGTGTATTATGTATGGAATGAGGGTATTGTCTAAGAGTGTGTGTGGGTGTGTATGTGTGGGGGGTCAGGATGTTATGGTTTGTATTCGGAGTTCAATTTTACAAGCATACAAGCAGGGGTGAAAATGTTTGAACCAATGTACCATCCTCAGTAACAGGTAGAAAAAATGTCCGCCGGTCTCGAACAGACACCTGAACAAATTTACAGTGACAAATTGAATGTATGATCCTTGGCTGGTGTTCTGCAACAAATACTTTGCAAGAAGAATATTTTGGACAAATGAATAAGCTTTTATAGTTACATAGCTACATGTTTCGAGAGCAACACTATTGCCAGATTATGTGCATTCACAATGTTTCCATCTCCAAATACAACTTGGTAGTAGCAAAAATTTACGGAATTTGATGTGATTTTATCACTTTAAATTTTTAGAGTATTTTTGATACGTCTTATGTCACAGGTACATATTATTTCTACATGTCTCTTTTAAAGTGATCTGGCCAGGACAGGTGGAAATGTTCACATTCCGACTCCTGTACAAGGTGGGAGGGTGTGTGTTTGGGGGGGTCGAGTTACTAGTATTTTCTGGAATACATATATTTGAATGCCCCCTCACCCACCACTCCTCCAAATCTCAAGTGAAAAGATGTTCCTGTTACACAGGTACAAATTCATAATCATTCCAGCTCCTCTGTAGAAAGGCGACAGACTGAATAACAAACTTGTGCATTCAGTTTAAAGATTAAAATTACTGGAGTCGGGAAAAGTGTGGGCAAGAAACATTCAACTCTTTATAACAGTTTTGGGTTATCATATCACAACTATACACAGGATCTTTAGAGTAAATTTCATCAAAAGATGCCCAAATAAGGAACTTGCAGAGAAGCATGAATAATAAGTATTTAACTTTAATGCAGTATTGGAGACCTAACTCTATATGGAAAAAGAAAATCTGTGTTTGAGTATACATGTGTAATTTAGGATATTACTCACTTTCCAGGCTCCCTCCTATTTGAGAAGTCTCCTAAGACCTGCATCACGTCCTTAATCCTCTGTTGTAGTAATGTCAGATCTGGAGCCTGCACAGGTGTGGAGAGTTAAGGGGAAAGCCCAATTCAATTGTTACCATGGTGATTAGGCATTATTACTGAGAACAATTTACTGTATTCCTGTTCATGCTAGTCCAGATGCTGAAATACAATTTCTGAACAGGGTTGTCTCCCATTATGTCAGTTAAGCCACACCTACCAGCAGCCACTTTACCATGCAGTCCTGTACCAAAATGTAATTTCACACAATCTATCTAGCTTACTTCCAGAGAAATACTGATCAACATGGTAAATTCTAGAATATTTAATTTTTCACAGATGTGAATATGTGCGCAAACATTTACTTATGAAAACTCTGCTAAATGCATCAACTTATAAGAAGTTTTGTTCAACCTTCCACACAAAAAAAAAATGATGGTAAAATCCCCTAACTGACAGCCATATATTGAGATATTATTTGAAAAAAATGCACATCCAAATAATCAGATATTTTGACCATGTTGTTTTCATATACATCTTTTTTGCATAAATGAGAGAATCTAAGAAATAACATGGGCTTCAATGGCATTTTAGGCAGGGTTCATACACTCACAGCAAGAAAAAATTTCACGAGTTTTCCAGGTCAATAATTTTAATTTTCCAGAAGTCTTTAGTACAATAACTCACAACAAAGATGAGCAACTTAATGAAGTTCAGGAACAAAGTTTGTCACAGTAACGCATGGCATCAGGTCGCTGGTTCTACCGGAAGACGAAAGTGTATTTCTTCCAGGAGTTTCTAGGAGTTTAACTTAAGTTTTAGGCATTTTTCAGGGCATTCCAGGCTAGAAATTAAATTCCAGCAGTTTTATGGACTTCCAGGAGGCGTATGATCCCTGTATAGAGTTCTATTAAAAAATGCTACTCAAGAAAAAAATTAACATGATAAACATTCAGTTTTGTTGCTTTTACCACATGTATTACTGACTGAAATGACTCTTAACCAAGCCAATTTCTGACAAAAGAGACATTACCAAAATGCATGTTAATAGATAGGAAAAAAACTCAAATCCGAAGTGGAGGTAGGCTGGAAAATCAAGTGTAAATTTGAGTTTCCCCATCATTTAGCTGAAATTTTAGCCGTTGGTGATAGTTTCGAGAGATATACTTTAGTTCCTTATCAATTGATATGAATGCTCACTTGTCTAGTATATAGTTTTGTGGGATACATGTATATCGGGTGAACTCCGGTAAACGAAAGCTAATGAAATCCCTTAACTTCACAATTTTGCCTTCATAAAGTCATTGGGAGCCCCAAACCACATATTTGACTGTCCCAGAAGTGGCCAATCAAATCTGACCCCCGTTAATATGATCAAGGATATCTTCTTTTTCAATCTCCTGTCCACTCGGTAAGGTGTACGTTTCCATCTGAGCGATATTCGTCTGCAGTTCCTTCTCGGAAAGCTTTCTACAAATACAGTGTAGCATAACCAAATAATGTTGGTGAATAAATTTTCAAATAATTTCAATGCCATGACACACATTTATTTGAGATGTCTCGTCAGTATCCAAATTTGCCAAATCAGAAGCACATCAGTGACATATCACTACATTCTGAACGTCATGGCTTCGAAACTTCATAATAAGTCACGATCACACTGACACATTGTGTGACGTCACTCCAGCTCTGATAGAAAACAATCCGTGAAATTTACGAATGACATCTTCTTGCATTATTAAATAAGAGTTCAATTGAACCCAAGATAGGCCCTCAAACATACACAGTACACAACAACATCGCTAAACCCTGAAAATGAGAAAGGGGGAGAATAGTCTAGAAGATACATATGGCTATGTGCAATAAAGGGAGATAATCATCAGATCAGCTGGTCGCTGATGTGAAGCTGGTCGCTGATGTGATAGGAATAGGATCATTCTATTACAAAACAAGCGTTCCGAGAACCCCAACATCTCGCCTTGCGGGGGGTCATCCGCCAAAGGTGCAGCAGTATTGAAAGCATACATGTAGAGCAAACAATAAGGTCTGGAATAAGTGATGCGGTACAGACAATAATGTCTGGAATAGATTATCTGGTACAGACAATAACATCAGTCCCATGTGGGATTACTGGCAAAAGTTAATCCCATGTAGGATGGATAGGTCAGTGCAGTCGGATTACTGGTACATAGGGCATTCCAGTGTGAGATTACTGCTGGGTGGACCAGTCCCATGTTATTACTGATGGATAGTCCTCTGTGGGATTACTGCTGGATAGTCCAGTCCCAAGTGGGATTACTACCATCACCATCATGGTATGGATGGTAGTGATGGTATGGATGGTATTGATGGTATGGATGGTAGTGATGGTATGGATGGTAGTTATGGTAGGAATGGTAGTTATGGTATGGATGGTAGTGATGGTATGGATGGTAGTGATGGTAGTGATGGTATAGATGGTAGTGATGGTATAGATGGTAGTGATGGCATAGATGGTAGTGATGGTATGGATGGTAGTGATGGCATGGATGGTAGTGATGGTATGGATGGTAGTGATGGTATAGATGGTAGTGATGGTATGGATGGTAGTGATGACATGGATGGTAGTGATGGTAGGAATGGTAGTGATGGTATGGATGGTAGTGATGGTATGGATGGTAGTGATGGTAGGAATGGTAGTTATGGTATGGATGGTAGTGATGGCATGGATGGTAGTGATGGTATGGATGGTAGTGATGGTGGGAATGGCATGGATGATAGGAATGGTAGTGATGGTATGGATGGTAGTGATGGTATGGATGGTAGTGAAGGTAGGAATGGTATGGATGGTAGTGATGGTATGGATGGTAGTGATGGTATGGATGGTAGTGATGGTATGGATGGTATGGTTATGGTATGGATGGTAGTGATGGTATGGATGGTAGTGATGGTATGGATGGTAGGATGGCATAGATGGTAGTGATGGTATGGATGGTAGTGATGGTATGGATGGTAGTGATGGTATGGATGGTAGTGATGGTAGGAATGGTAGCGATGCTATGGATGGTATGGATGGTAGTGATGGTATGGATGGTAGTGATGGTATGGATGGTAGTGATGGTATGGATGGTAGTGATGGTAGGAATGGTAGTTATGGTAGGAATGGTAGTGATGGTAGTGATGGTATGGATGGTAGTGATGGTATGGATGGTAGTGATGGTATGGATGGTAGTGATGGTAGGAATGGTAGTTATGGTAGTGATGGTATGGATGGTAGTGATGGTATGGATGGTAGTGATGGTATGGATGGTAGTGATGGTAGGAATGGTATGGATGGTAGTGATGGTATGGATGGTAGGAATGGTAGTCATGGTATGGATGGTAGTGATGGTATGGATGATAGTGATGGTAGGAATGGTATGGATGGTATGGATGGTAGTGATGGTATGGATGGTAAGAATGGTATGAATGGTAGTGATGGTATGGATAGTAGTGATGGTATGGATGGTAGTGATGGTATGGATGGTAGGAATGGTATGAATGGTAGTGATGGTATGGATGGTAGTGATGGTATGGATGGTATGGATAGTAGTGATGGTATGGATGGTAGTGATGGTATGGATGGTGGGAATGGTATGGATGGTAGTGATGGTATGGATGGTAGTGATGGTAGGAATGGTAGCGATGGTATGGATGGTAGTGATGGTATGGATGGTAGTGATTGTATGGATGGTAGTGATGGTATGGATGGTAGTGATGGTAGGAATGGTAGTGATGGTATGGATGGTAGGAATGGTAATGATGGTATGGATGGTAGTGATGGCAGGGATGGTAGTGATGGTATGGATGGTAGTGATGGTAGCGATGGTAGTGATGGTATGGATGGTAGTGATGGTATGGATGGTAGTGATGGTAGGAATGGTAGTTATGGTATGGATGGTAGTGATGGTATGGATGGTAGTGATGGTATGGATGGTAGTGATGGTATGGATGGTAGTGATGGTAGAATGGTATGGATGGTAGTGATGGTATGGATGGTAGTGATGGTAGTAGATGGTATGGATGGTAGTGATGGTATGGATGGTAGTGATGGTAGGAATGGTATGGATGGTAGTGATGGTATGGATGGTAGTGATGGTATGGATGGTAGTGATGGTAGGAATGGTATGGATGGTAGTGATGGTATGGATGGTAGTGATGGTAGGAATGGTAGTGATGGTATGGATGGTAGTGATGGTATGGATGGTATGGATGGTATCACAGGTACATCTTTTAATCATAAGAAACATGTGTACCAAGTTTCATAATCATTCAATGACAGCTGACAACTGCAACAAACTGTGGTGTACAGATGTACATGTGCACTTCGGCTAAACGCAAAACTCAATCAGTTGCCATAATTTGGAGAAAAATTAATATTTCATCTCAAAAATAGCACAAATAAATCCTCCAATCATAAGAAACATTTGTACCAAGTTTCGTAATCATCCAATGAGAGCTGACAACTGCAGCAAACTTATCATGTACATGTATATGTATACATGTAGAGGCCTACATGTACAATTTACCTAAACAGAAAACTCTTCATTTGCCATAATTTGGAGAAAAATTAATATTTCTTGTCAAAAATAGCACAGGTACATCCTCTAATCATAAGAAACATGTGTACCAAGTTTCATAATCATCCAATGACAGCTGACAACTGGAGCAAAGTTACCATGTAGATGTATATGTATACATGTAGAGGCCTGTATGTACAATTTACCTAAACAGAAAACTCTTCATTTGCCATAATTTTTAGAAAAATTAATATTTCTTCTCAAAAATAGCACAGGTACATCCTCTTATCATAAGAAACATGTGTACCAAGTTTCATAATCATCCAATGACAGCTGACAACTGGAGCAAACTTACCATGGACATGTATATGTACAATTTACCTAAACAGAAAACTCTTCATTTACCATAATTTGGAGAAAAATTAATATTTCTTGTCAAAAATAGCACAGGTACATCCTCTAATCATAAGAAACATGTGTACCAAGTTTCATAATCATCCAATGACAGCTGACAACTGGAGCAAAGTTACCATGTAGATGTATATGTATACATGTAGAGGCCTACATGTACAATTTACCTAAACAGAAAACTCTTCATTTGCCATAATTTTGAGAAAAATTAATATTTCTTCTCAAAAATAGCACAGGTACATCCTCTTATCATAAGAAACATGTATACCAAGTTTCATAATCATCCAATGACAGCTGACAACTGCAAAAAACTTTCCAAGTACAGATGTACATGTGCACTTCAGCTAAACGCAAAACTCATTCATAGGGATTTTAACATTAGAGTACCCCAGGGGTAGTACCCCCAGGTGGCATACCCACCCCCCATATTTTTTATATTTTTTTTATATTTTTTCTAATTATTCTAGATTTTTTTTTAACTTGCTAAACCAAAAACCCATTCATTTCCAGGCAGGGGACACCGACACCGACACCGACACCGACACCGACGACGACATCCTCTTTCCCCCTCTCACAATATCTCCCCTTTACTTCGTAAGGCGAGATAAAAA